>PVJS01003538.1:0-74989 GCA_004027185.1 Glis glis | reverse complement strand
ATACACACATACAAACACACAAACATACACACATACAAACACACACACAAACACACACTAGGATATTATTCAGCCTTAAATAAGGAAAAGATTCGTCCACTTGCCACAACATGGGTGGACCTAAAGGACATTATGCTAAGTGAAATAAGCCAGACAGAAAAACAAAAAATACTGTATGATCTCACTTAAATGTGGAATCTCAAAACATGGTCAGTTATGTATAGAGAGAATAAAACAGTGGTTACAGGTAACAGGATCCTGGTGGGGGAGAAGGAAATGGGGAGGTGCAGGTCAAAAGATACAAAGTAGCAGATATGTAGGCTAAAGAAGTCAAAGATCTAATGTACAACATGGGGACTATAGATAATAATACTTTATCATATCCAGGAGTTTTGCTGAATGAGATTATATCTGCTGTTGCCATAAAGGGAAAAAAATATGAGTAACTATATAGTCATTTTTCTATGTGTGTGTATACTTTATAACATCATGTTCTACACCTTAAATATACCTAACAAAAATTTTAAAAACTGTGTTGCCACAATGAGTTACCATGTCACACCTATCAAGATGCCTATTATAAAATAAACAACAACGACAACAAAAATGCCAGAAAATAACAAGTGTTGGAAAAATCAGAACTCTTGTGCATTGCTGAAAAATGGTTTAGCTGCTGTAGCAAATGGTATGCAGGATCCACAAATATTAGCATAGAATTACCATGTCACTCGTCAACTCCACCTCTGGGTGTGTACACCTGAAAGAACTGAAAAGCAGGGGCTCAAACAGTTACTCTCATCCCTGTGTTTACAGAGCGTCATTCACAATAGCCAAGAGGGGCCAACCCAAATGTCCATCAGTGGACGAATGAGTGTTCAAATGTGGCCTCCCCTACGATTGAATATTATTCAGCCTTAAAAAAGAATGAAATTATGACGTGCTACGGCACAAATGAACCTCAAAGACAGTATGCTGAGTTAAATACGCCGGGTCAAATATTATTCCCCTAATAGGACGTACTAGAGTAGTCAAATTCATAGAGGCAGAAGTAGTATGGTGTTTTCCAGGGGCTGGGGGAAGAGGGACAGAGAAGCTGGCATCTAATAGGTAACGTTTTAATTGGGCAAGATGAAATAGTTCTGGAGACAGACAGTGGTGATGGTCAAAATGGTGCATTGTGTGTACATGTAATGTGTGTGTGTACAGTCCCACACCACATAATGATGTTTTGGTCAATGTCAGACATATATATAGCAGTAGTCCCATGAGATCACATCAATCCATTTCTCAGAACATATCCCTGTTGTTAATTAAGCCATGCATTAATTAATGATTTATTATAAGGAATTACAAAAGCGATTTGTTATGAGGAATTGGCTCACACAATTATGGAGACTGGCGGCTCCAAATCTGCAGTGTGGGCCAGCAGGGGAGGCTCGAAAGAGCCAGTGGTACAAATGAAGTCCTTGAGCAGCCTGCCAGAGAATTCTCTTTTCCTTGGGGGAAGGTCGGTCTCTTTGTTCTAGCCAGGCCTTCAACTGATTACAGGAGGCCCACCACCCTATGGAGGGCAGTATGCTTTACTTGGTCTATCAATTTAAATGTTAATGTGATCCAGAAACACCTCCCAGAAATACTCAGAATAATGTTTGACCAAATCCCCGGATACAGTAGCTCAGTCAAGTTGACTGGTAAAATTAACCATCCCAAGTAGACAGGGTGTGGGTTGCAGCAAGCAAGGCAGTGATATCCATCGAGCTGGGGATATAACCAGGCCCTAGTCTCAAATGAAGTGTCCCTAAGCAGAATCTCTGCTTCTGGGCCCAGAAAGCCGAGAGCTGTCCCACGCCGTGGGGTAAATGCCAAGGTGGGGTTAGCGGAGTCCCCCCACAGGCTCAGCCCTCGCTAAGCTGCCCTTGCTGAGGAGCCCACACTGACCCCCTGTGGGTTCCTCCCCATCGACAGGCCTGTCTCCTGCTGCCGTCTGTTTCTAAGACCGCAGACGCCAGCCTCTCTCGGTGGCTGAGCGCTTGAGTCAGAAGCTGGTTCTCCACTTGCCTGCTCTGCGATGTTGGGAAAGTCCCTTAACCTCGCTCTACCTCTGTTTTCTTATCTGTAAATTAGAAATAATAACAGTAACCATTTCACAGAGTATTTTGAAGAGTCAGTGAAATCACACACAAACTGTTCTCATCTGTGGAAACTGAGAAAGGACTAAGGAAAGGACTGAATAAGTAATGTATTGAGGGAATTATTATTATCATTACTTTTGAATTGGCCCTAACACACAAAATAGATTACAACAAAAACAACATAACACAAACCTAGCAGTATACTATTCCATTGGTTTTTTTTAGTTGCTCCATAAATAAATACAGGTGATTTTCTTAGTTCTAAAAGCCCCAAAATGATAAAACAAAAACAATTTTTATCATCATAAATGTTAGGTGATATAAAAATTAAAACTTTCGCCGGGCATGGTGGCGCACACTTGTAATCCCAGTACTTTGGGAGGCAGAGACCGGAGGATCCGGGTTCGCGGCCAGCCTCAGCCCTCTCTCTCTCTCTCTCTCTCTCTCTCTCTCCCTCTCTCTCTCTCTCTCTCTCTCTCTCTCTCTCTCTCTCTCTACCTAGTGAGGCCCTCCACAACTTCGTGAGACCCGGTTTCAAAATAAAGTATAAAAAAATAGGGCCGGGGAGGTAGTGCAGAGGTAGAACGCCCCTGGGTTCAATCCCCGGTACCGCAAAAAAAAAAAAAAAAATTTAAACTTTCATATGGCATCCATCAGGTAAAATCAACTTAGACAAATGATAGGTTTGAGAAAACACTTGCAATACAAAGAAGTTTAATATTTATAGTATACTCACGAGCAGTTAGAAATAGTTATTTTTAAATTCTAAATTGGGATCAGGACATGAAAAAGCAAATCACAGAAGAGCAAATTCAAAACTCAATAAACATGTGAAAAGTCATTCAAAGTTCAGGCTGTGCAAACTGACATAACAATGACATATTATTTTTCATCCATCAGACTGGCGAAAGTTTTAAGTCTGCCAAGAAGACGCAGGAAAAATGAGTGCTCTTGCTCTCAGCGAGGCGAAGTGGGGAGTGTTGCACACTTGCATCGGATTGCTGCTCTCCCTCCTAGAAATATATCTTATGGAAATAAAAATACTGGTACCCCAGAATATATTTGTGCTTGTCACACAGTTGTTCACTGTGACAGAGACTAGATTTAACAGAGATGCCCATCAAAAGGCAGAGGAATGGATTGCATCCACCTTACGCAGTCATGAGAAAGGGCACCAACCACGGGGGCGAGGATGTTCGCGGCAGCGTTCACTACCTGGAATCACACGGTCTGGAAACAGACTCGGGGAAGCAGTTCAATCAATTGCATCCGACTCTGAAGAGTGGGTCTGTATGTTCTGGAAAGGAGGTTCTCAAAATATTGAGTGAATAAAAGCAAGAGCGATACATTTGGTATGATCACATTTGTGTTGGAAGAAAACCTCAATACACGGATGCCGCATCTCTGGCCATAAACGCTCAGGGGAGGCCTGGGGGAAGGCCAGGGCCTCTGGGGAGGGGGCCGGTGGGAGACGAGGGCGAAGCAGCCTTAGCGTTGATGCTCTGCACACCATTTCTATATTGTTTTAACTTTTACAGTGCAAATGTACTTATGTTTCCCTGTATAATTTTTTTTTCAAACTAAAATGTCAAGACAAGGGAAGGAGAAGACCGGCCTGACAGGCGCCAGCTTTGCCCTTCTCAGGGCGCTGGCGCCACTTAACGCGCTCTGGGCTGAATTCTCTATGGCCTTGGTTATTGTCTGTCCCCTATGAGAATTCCAGTTCCACGGGGTTGGGAATTTTTGCCTAGAACGAAGCCAGGTACATCTTAGCCACCCTGATGATGCATGTTGAATGAATGAATGAATGAATGAATGGTCTCTCTACTCAGCCCCAAGTAGAACTGGAGCCAAGACACATGCACTTACCCCATCTCTGCTGCAGGCTGAACAAGGCCCCGGATTCAGTGGTTTATGTTGACTTCAAGTCTGCAAGTCAAATGGGCAACTCCTAGTGTAAGCCAGGCGCAGTGCACTCCCGATGCATCTACAGTCAGCTGCACCGTGGTCAATGGCTTCGCTGACACCCCTCCCCCAGCCGGGCTTCCTCCAGGACTTCGGCCAGAACAGCTTGCTGACTCCTCTGCTCCCTGTGACCTCCCATCCTCCACCAAGCTCGCCCAGGCTCTGTCTCATGGTGGAGGGAAGACTCAAGAAGGAAAGAGCTCAGAACGGGCGCACGTCTTTTCCATCATCATATTCTATTGGCCAAAGCAGCTCTCACCTCCACAAGGTGGCAACATAAACAGACTCCACTTCCTGATGGGAAAAACTACAAAATCGCACCTTGAAATTGGAGCCAATTTTCTAATTAACCTACCAACAAAAGGTGCCCAGGCATCCACCCATCTGTATAGGCATGTCTGAAAGCTTAGGCTGTGGGAGCCAAATGACGACGTGACGTGAACTCGGCCTGCACCGTTGAATTGCCTGTGAGAATGGCCAAAATTCAGAACACAGACAACACCAAATGCTGACCATGATGTGAAGCAACAGGGACTCGCACCCATCATTGGGAGGAGTGCAGAATGATGCAGCCACTTAGGGGAGAGTCTGGCAATTTCCTACAAAACTAAATGAACTCTACCCTATCGCCCAGCAATTGCACTCCTTGGTATTTACGCAAAGGAGTTGAAAACTTATGTCCACACAAGAACATACGCATGGATGTTTATAACAGGTTTATTCATAATTACGAAAACTTGGAAGCCACCGCAACATCCATCAGTAGGTGAGTGGATAAATTAACATTGGTACACCAGACAATGGAATATTATGCAGCACTAAAAGAAATAACCTGCCAAGCCATGAAAAGACACGCAGGAAATGTCGGCCTCTAGCACTAAGTGAACAAAGCCCGTCTATACGATTCCAATGGAAACGGCAAAACCATGGAGACAGTGAAGAGTTCGGCGGTCCCCGGGGTTGGGCAGGAGGGACGGCTGACTACGCAGAGCACAGAGCACTTTTAGGGCAGCGAGACTGTTTGATGCTACAATGGTGGATCTATGTCCTTATACGTTAATCTAAACCATAGAATGTCCAACACCCAGAATGAACCCTAATATTAACTCTGGACTTGGGTAATAATGACATGTCAATGCGGGTTCATCAATTGTAGCAAATGTACCACTCACTGGGGGAGGCAATAAGTATGTGTTGGGGCTGGGGGTACATGGGAAATAGAGGAACTTTCCACTCCATTCTGCAGTGAACCTAAAGCTGCCCTAAAAATAAAGTCTCTAAAAATTTCCAAGATGGCTACAGCAGAGCGTCACCTGAGCACAGAGCCCTGCTAAGCAAGTCCTGCCCGCCAGGCCCCGCACCTGGCTGACCCTGTCCGTCTGTCGGCAGTCACTGCACTGTCAAGCCCACCTTCCTTCCTCCATCCATCTATCCATCCATCCAGCCAGCCATCCATTCGGTATAGACTTACTGAGTATTGCGTACACCCCAGGGATTGTTCCAAGAGCTGAGAACGCAGCAGCAGACAAGTCCCTGTGCTCATGCAGCTTATATTCCAGGGGTGGGGGATGATAAGCAAGGTAGAGTATTTCATATGTCAGATAGTGGGTGGGGCCATGAAGAAGAATCAAAGTAGGAAAAACATGAACTCTGGGCGGGGGGGGGGGGAGTGGAGTGACCAGAGCAGGCAGGGAAAGCTTGGCCGAATGGCTTCAGCGTGGAATCGAGGGGGGAGCCAGGCCCGGGGAAGGGGACTGGCATATTCCAGGGAAGAGCACGGTGCGCCAAGGCCCTGAGGCAGGGGCATGCCTGGAGTGGCCAGGGGAAGTGAGAGGCTGAGGTGACGGCTGGGGACACAGCGAGGCGACCCGGCAGCAGGCGAGGTCAGCGGCGAGGGGCCTGACCACACAGGCCTGGGTGGCCGTGGCGAGGAGCTCAGCTTTTACTCCAGTGAGAGAGCGGGAGCCAGGGCAGGGCTTTGAGGAGAGGGTGACCTGGACTGACTGATGTTCCAAAAGGCTCAGCTTGGCTGCTGAAGGGATGGGATGGGTGGGGCTGTCAAGGGAAGAGCGGGAGGCCTTTAGGACCTTTCTAGTGTGGCCACTGGGTCGGGCAACATCTAGAACTCTCCGTCCCCTGGGCTCTCGCAGCCTGTCCCCAAGTTGCTGAGGGGCTGGGAATTAACACCCAGGAAGCAGCCCTGGGCCACTGACAGATGGAGGTGAAGACTGAACCCCTGCTTCCTCACCTCAGGGTGAGGCGACCCCAAAGCATGCCCTACAGTGTTACCCCAGGTGCCCAAGCAGGATTGCACCCAGTTGCCCATAGCGGTCACCTGCTTGGCCACAGACCTTGTGTGGTCTTTCTTCTCTTCTCTGCCACTGTTTCTGGGGACCGCCTCCCAAACTAAGGCTTGCCCTCAAACCCTGGTCTGAGAGCATCCTCCTGGGGGAACCTTAGCCGAGAGGAAAGCAGGGCAGTAACAGGTGAGTGGAAAGCGCCTGCACACACACACACACACACACACACACACACACACACACACACCAGTGAGCAACAGTGTGACTCCAGCCACCTGGGAGGGATTTACAAGCTGGAGGGGCTACGAGCTCAAGGCACCTGCCTTTACCCCTGCCCCCCAAAACAGGTGCCAGGAACTGAGCAGGGTTCGACCTCCCCGGGACCAAGAGGCGGGATCGTGCCCTGACCTCAGGCCCCGAACCCAGAGGCCAGCCCCTGTCCTGCGGGCGGAGGGGCCGAGGCTTGGGGACTTAATGAGGTCGCCGGCAAAAGCACATCCTGCTGAAAATGACAAACGAACGGCATTACAGACCGTTCCCACAATTACTATCAGTTGACTGTAATATAAATATGCAAATTCCCCGGGCTTGAACTTTAACACCCTCTGTAGAGACCATTCATCTCTTTAAAGTATTAATTTAAGTTGTAAAAGGGCCCATACATCACCGCTTGTCATTTTGAAAACAAATATTAATCAATTTTACCCTCGGAATTGCTCCGGAGGCGGCGGCCCCCATTACTGAGGAACCAGGAGGCTGCGGAAGGGATTTACATATTCATCCGAGCTTAAGGAAGCTGGCGATAATGCGCGAACAACCGCGAACCTGGGACTCCAGACGTTATCTGCAGCCCAGCGAGCCGCTTCTGCATTCTCAGGGCACGCGAGCGAGGAAGCTCTATCAGGGTAACCTTGAATGCAGGCAGTGGACACGGGCCGCCGCCCGACTTCTCTTTTCCCAGAAAGTAGGAAGTGTTGGAAAAGGCTGGACTCACATCCCCAAAGGGGAGAGGAACCGCTCTGGCACTGGGGTCCTGAGCCAGACATGCTGGTCGTGGAGCTAGGAGTTTCCTTTTGCACCAGTCTTAAGAACCAAAAAACAAGAGTGGAGGGTTCTGGAAGGATGGCTCGGGCATCAAGGGTGGGGAAGACTGGAGGTGGTGTCTTCAGAGACAGAGAAGGGCTTTGGAATCTTTTAAAACTAACTCTGCACATACATGTCCGTTCACTTGCATGAACCAGTTTAGCTTCTCTGTGCCTCAGTTACATTATCTGAGAAATGGACCTAGATATTAAAGATATCAACTCATGGTCAGGTATAGAAATAACCTATGAAAAGAACCTGGTACAGAAATGGGCATAGAGTAGGTGCTGGGATTACATTATCAACTATTATTATCACTAGCCTCAATTATTCTCTGTGCTGAGCGTTCTTCCTGCCTCACCAGCTCCTCCTTTCGACTCCCCATGAAGTGAGTTTGAGAGGCAGGACCACCTGCTCCCACCCCGCCAACCCCAGTCCTAGACGAACAGAACCGCTGCTCTTGCCTGAAAACCTATCATTTCTTTACAAAGGACCAGGGGTCCACAAAGTCGCTGGAATGAAGTGCACGTCTGGGGAAGGTTACTGGCCCCCACTCCACAGGCTCTGACCACCCCAGCGTTCCCCAGGGAGACAAGGCCATCCCCATCCTGGAGCGAGCGCCCTCCAGTCACTTTCTGACTCAGGGCTTACAGGAAGACGTGCCTGCCACCATTCCCTGCTGCTGCTGAGTGACCACGTCAAGCCAGCAGAGGACACACCTGCGCAGGTGCACGGAGAAGACTCTCTCCTTCCTTCCCAGAGTCATCCAGCAGTGGTCTGCACATAGGGATCGGCATCCACTGTGTCATACGAGCGTACAGTGCTCGGGCTCGCAGGACACTCTCTCTGGGGCTGACCTCCACATCACAGCCCAGAAAACCCTGCTCTCTTTGTCCGCCCACCCACAAAGCTGGGAAGGTCTTCCTGATGGGCCATCTGTGCACAGCTGACAGGTCCTCCTGCTGTCCAGTGAACACTGTCCACCACCTCCTGGTAATGCTGGGTATCGGCCAATGTCAAACAGCCACTGTGGCAGCCGCAGATCCTGGCTCAAGAGAGGAACAGCTCCCCAGCCTCCTCCGTGCCAGGGCGAGAAAAACCCAGTCATCATTTCTAAGCCTGGCACGGAATTCAGGATCATTCAGGGATACGGCCACAAATCCCCTACCCTGCAGGTACATCTGCACACATCTGGACACATGAAGTACATACACACATGTGTGTTGAGCCACATGTAAGCAGGTGCACATGTATAGATAGAACTATGTGTGCATATTGCACATGTGTGTTGAGCCATATGGGAGCATTTACCTGTGTGTGTGTTGAGCCATGTGTATGTACACGTGTGTATTAAGCATCATGTGCACATGTGACAATCCTTGTGTAGATATGTGTACATATGTGGCAAACCACACAAATGCAAATTGCATGTGTATACGTGTATGTTGGAGTTCACCTAAGTATACACATGCCTTATGTTGGTCTACAAAGAGTATGTGCAAAAAACAACCAGAGATAGTAACAGGAAACAAAGAAATCTTTGTTCAAAACACCCTACATTCAAATTCACAATTCACCAAACATTTGTCTCACAAACTGATTAAAGACCTCGTAAGTTTTAGGCAAATGTCCAGTCAGAAGGCCAAAGGGGAAGGGAGCAGACAACCTGAGTGCTCACACCGTGCAGTGGCCCTGAGACGCTGTGAAGGAAGGCATGCTGAGTGAGATGGCTTCTGGAAATCCCACGCCAAGTCCTGCCCTACCGCTTAGTAATTAACATGCCTGTTCCCTACTACTCAAGAAAACCCACGGCTTTGAAGGACAGGCTGACACATAGAAGTGAAAAATTCCAGAAAACAGGTGAGTTTTGTTGTTTGGGTTTTTTTTTTATACTGGGGGTTGAACCCATGGGCTTTCTACCTCTGAGCTACACCCCCAGCCCTTTTTTATTTTTATTTTGAAACAGGGTCTCCCTAAGTTTCTAACGCTGGCCTCAAACCTGCAATCTTCCTGTCTCAGCCTCCCAAGTACTGGGATTCTAGGCATACCCAACCATGCCGGGCCAGCAGGTGTATTTTTTAGGGCTCCATAGTTTTTTTGAGCACAACATTGAAATACTTTGGTCATTTGCTAGGGTATCTACCTTCAGACAGAATATGGATTTCTCACAGGGGCCCAGGCTCCCTTGTCAATAGATGTCTAAGTTCCTGGAAGTTGGTTGTCTGATCAGCTGAACAACAAAGATAGTGACCTTGAACTTGTCACCTACTGTGCTTCTGTTAGCTCGCCTATAAAACAAGCATTGTGCCAAGTGTAGTGGTACATACCTGTAATCCTGGTACTTGGAAGGCTGAGACAGGAGGATCACAGGTTCTGGGCCAGCCTCAGCAACTTAGTGAGACACTCAGCAACTTAGCGAAACCTTCTTTCAAAATAAAAAGGGCTGGGGACATGGGGCAGGCGAGCCCCTGGCCTTACCGCGGAGTACCCCAGTACTGAGGTCACAGGAGGATGAGCCACGACCCCACACAGGAGGGACTCCAGACAAAGAGAGAAAACCTCAGATAAGCAAAAAAGGTGAACTAACTTGGGGAGACAGGAGGGAAGGAGAGGGAAACAAACTGGAGCACAGGATGGACTTACACAAAGATGTCAAAGTCAACTACTATGCTGAAAACGGGAAGGTGGGAGGGGGGAAGCAGGGGGGTGGGAACTGGGGAGGGCTGATTGACCGATGAGTGCATGTATACGTCAACCACCCTGAAATCCTTCAAGATGCATGATTGCATAAATAAATAAACAAACAAATAAATAAATAAATAAAAAGGGCTGGGGGCATAGCTCAGAGGTAGAATGCTCCTGGGTTCCATCCCAGTACAAAAAAAAAAAAAAAAAAACGAGCATTGTTCTAGCATTGCTATGTGGATGAAACCGGTCTGAAGCAGGCCCTGGTACTTGATACACACTCAAGAATGTTAGCAATCATTAATCATCATCATCATAATTCATCAAATCCAATAGACATTTTATACACAAAGTGGGTTTTTTTTTAATTCAGTGCCAGCACTAAGAATTAAAACAGTTGACATAAAAAATTCAGAATGCCAGTTTCTCTTTAGAAATCCAAACCTCTGAGCCTACCAGGCCAGCATGAGCCCAAGGCCATATTCAGCTCAGGTTGGGGGCGGCTGCCCCTGCAGAGAGAGCACACGCCCTCCAGCTTGCTACAGTCCCTACCCAGGCCTCTGGCCCATTTCTACTGCTGCCTGCCGGTGTGAACTAAGCAAGACAATCATGAGCTCCTACTGGCCCCTCCCAGTAAACACTTGGGGAACTGAGGCCCAAAGAGGGAAAAGACCCTGCCAGGGCAGGGCCCAAGTACCTGCCACCCCGACCCAGAACTCTTTCTGCCCTCCCAGGGGCCACAAGACTAGAGAGAGTGTAAAGTCTCAGCTTCAATTTTCCAAGCTCTATGAGACCCATTCCCTCCCTGGATCAGTATAGTGGGCTTTCCAAAGATGGATGGGGGTGCTAGTTTAGGGTGGGGCTGGGTCGTTACAGGAACGTGTCGCATGTCTGGGGTTTCATGTTTTTGCCTCTCATCCATGTTCTTTTACATTTAACGTTTTACCAATATTAAAGCAAAGTAGATGTATTAGACAATTACCTCGGGGAACTCAGCTGCTACCACAAGCCAATGGAGTTATGACAGCAGGGCCCGGGAGGACTCGGTGCTGAGTAAAACGTGTCGGGGCCGCTGACAAATGATGATAAAGTGATGGCTAGCGCCCGCGCTCGATGGAAATTGACAAGGTGAGCTCCCACCTAATGAACAGGCCCAACCCTTGCTCCCAGTGAAATGCACGGCAAGTTTAATCTCAATAAGCATCAAAATAAATTTGCTCCCATGTTTAGAAAGAGCGCACACACATGCAAGGAGCTGTGCCTTCCTAGAAAGGGCCCAGTGTGAGCAGCCAAGGTCCTGGGCCTTCTCCATATGGAATATTCCAGATGCACCTGCCTAAAAACACCTCCACTGCCCACCTTGCCCATTCCCAGAACAGAAACTGAGGCTCCGATGACACCGACGTCACAGAGCCCCGACCTCTCAGAGAGCAGTTGTCGCCATGACTCCTATTAAATGCGCTCGGCTCTGGTTTCTTCTAAAGTAATGTCAGTTCTAGAACAATACCAGCCTGCCAGACAAGACACATTAGAGGAACAAGGCGGGTGGCGTGGGGGTGGGGGAGAGACACCCCCACCCACCCTGGGAATACAATGCGCCAGCTGCACATTAATAAATATGTAATGTTTGATTAGAAATATGTATAGTATTTTTCCCTCCCCAAATGCCGGCTCGCCCTCAGGCGGAAGACGGGATCTGGCCCACACTGACGGGTTTCTTTCTTGCTTGCTTTGAAAATACAAACTCAAATGTTTTCCTGTCCCAGCTGTTTCCCATTGTTGCTGTTTATCAGCTTGAAGGATGAACAGTGGAATAAAAAAACACGCTCGCATTTCAAATGTGCCAGTCAGTCACTCCATTGTTCGGAGAAGAAAGCTTAATTGTCCGTGCTGGCAAACTTCTTTTTGGGGAATGTCCAGGTTTTAAGAACAGCTATTCAGCTGTGCAATTTGTTTAATACATGCAGAGAAAAGCATATAAAATCACACGTTTTTCGGGGGGGAAAAATTAAATAAGGGGAAAAAGAGGAAATTTGGAAAAGAACGAGTCACATATTGAAGTTCTCCAACTTGCCCCCACCGGGCACGAGTTTCAGCGTCCTCTGCTAAAGTCTCAGCTTTCTCTTGGGACACTCGGGAGAGTCCCACCCATGGCAGAGCTTGGTGCAGAGGAGGAAGAGCACCGGCTGCCAGGCCAACCAGGCCCAAGCCGCAGAAACTGCAGAAGGTGTCGCCCAAGACCCCGCTTTCCCCGTCGCTCATCAACTTTACCTGAAAGGTTTATGCTGGAGCCCTGATTTAAAACTCCGATGAGGAAAAGTTCCTACAGGGAAGGTGGGGCATGCGCACAGCAGATGAGGCCCTGTCACTACTGCTAGCCGGGAACCCCCACAGGTCCCACCTAACTTTAGGGGCAGATGGGATCTGTGGTCGCCTGGTGAGCCTGTGAGGAGAAGCCGTCCATCCCTGCCCCCTGTAAATGCCAGAAACGCCACTTTCAAAGGGCACGGTGGTTTCCTGCTCTGGGCTGCATGTGGGCAGCTTCCCTCATAAAGAGCCTGGCCCACGCCATCTCCGAGTCGAAGCTGGATCCTCAGGCAGGAGACGGATTTCCAGTGCCAGTAGGAAGACCCTCTGCGAATGTTCCAGATCCAAGTGTCCAAGAAACTCAAACGTTGATGACTGCTCTCTGGTCCCTATGTGTGGAGGAGGGAGGAAGAGGGACCACAAGGCGCTGGGGGAAGGGCCCCAAGCACACAAGACCGACTCACAGTTTACCCTGAGGCATGGTGGTCACCATCTCAGTCTCGCTCTCTCCCCAGGTCTCACCTCTACCACGTGTCTGTAACTAGAAAGACACTCCAGGGCCGTAAGCATCCCAGACTGGCTCATAAGTTTTTCAGTGTTCTCCCCTGTCACACCCCCGTGTCACTCACAGTGGACTACACGCAGCCACCCCACAGGACCCACGCCACCATTACTTTTGCCCAGGAGAGAACAAGTGTATCGGGCAGTGAGCGGTTGCCCAGTGTCCACACTGCTATATGACGTCCGGTCCCCAGTCCTGCTCCACCCAAGCCTCGTGAAGGGAATCCTGTGGAAAAGCTTAGCCAGAGCCTTCCCTAGTCTCCCCACCTTTCCAAAAGTGCCTTCCTAAGCTGCTCAGGCCTGGCCGGGGAGGCCCCCATGGGCTGGACGTCTGACCTGAGGCCTGGCCCTCAGGGCGGCCCAGGAGTCCTGTTTCCCAGTCTCCTGTCTCTCTCTCACTCCATGGCAGTGACCTCAATCCCCTCCCCTTCTAGAACACCCTGCTTCTCTTCCACTCCCTCCTTCCTCGTGACAACACAGAACATATGCAAGGGCCGATGTTAGGTGTCAACTTGGAAGGGTTAAGGGATATCTAGAAACCCGCAAGGACTCACTTGGGAGTGCCCGTGTGGGAGTTTCCAGAGAGGTTGACCTGCGAGGCTGAGTGGACTGTGGGGAAGACCTGTCCTCGGTGTGGGCGGCACCATCCAGTCGTCAGGCAGCCAGAGAGAACAAATGCGCAAGGCCAACTGGTCTTTTCTCAGAGAGTGGGGACAGACTCTGCTACCTTGGACATCGCAAGTCCAGGCTCCCAGACTTAGATCAGAGCCCCCCACCCCACCTGTGTTCTTGGGTGTTGAGCCAAGGACTGAGAGTCACACTGTCAACTTCTCTGGTTCTGAGGCCTTCAGACTTAGACTGAGCCGTGCTACCAGCATCCCAGGGTCTCCAGCCTGTGGACAACCTGTTCTGTTACCACTCAACTCCCATGTGAGCCGACTCTCCTCATAGATCCTCTGTCACACTCAGGTCCTACTGGTTCTGTCTCCCTGACTACTACAACACAGAAGGAGCAAAGGGGGCCACAGTTGTTTTCTACCACCAAACCTCAGTACACACCAGCGCCTACGCCTGTCCTTAGAGCCCAACCCCTCAGGCGGCTCAAGGCTTGTTACCACCTTGCTCCTGTTTCTCCAACTTCCCCTCTGCCACTGGCCCCTGCATCTCCATGGAAACATACTTTAGCATCTCCTGACTCAAGGAGAATGAATATATAAAATGATTGGATTAGGAGGACAACAGAGGCATATGCCTATCTACCTGTTTTTCAGTACCAAATTCCCAAAAGTTCATATTTAAAAAAGAAAAAGTGGATCTATATAACGATGCTGAAAAGAAAGAATTTGTGCACAATTCCTGGAAGATGGGAAGCAGATGGGATTGGATCATCAGGATGGGAGGAAACTACGGCCAGAGCTACTGAGAACATGAGGAAAGATCTAAAGTAACCTCATGTTCAGAATAAACAAATACAGACAGCAGGAGGTGGAGTAATCCATCGGCAGAGAAACTAGCGAAGTCACCATGTTCAAGTCGGTTTTCACTGGTACCGATGGAGCAGGCATCTGCCCCAGTACCCAAACAGGAGGCTGCAGCAGCATTTAACCCAGGCCAAACCCCAAGGATAACACACTGGAGAGAAGAAACCCACCTCTGCAGTTGGTTTCACCGGCTGGTTTACCACAGTACAAGTATAGGCATCTCTACTCAGGAGCAAGTAATTGATAGAAACATTTCTTTTTATCCCAGCCCAAACAACCCTGCCATGATGTAAGTACAATCCCAGAAACTCTCCAGGCCCATTCACAATGAAAACAAAAAAAATATAAAATGCCTAGGAATAACCCTACTGAGAAATTCTCAGGACCTATGTGAAGAAAACTATAAAAATTTACTGAGTGACATAAAAGAAGACCTGAATAAATGGAAAGGCATAACCATAGACCTGGATGGAAACATCTAATATTGTAAAGATGTCAAGTCCCCTTGAATCATGCTATAAATTCAGTATCATCCCAATCACTGTCCCTACAGGACTTTTTAATGGAACTGGACAAGCAATGCTAAACTTGAAAGAGAAAATGTAAGAGAATAGCCAAGAAAATTTTGAAAAAGAGAGAGAACTGTTTGCGGAATTTGTTCTAACAAATATTAGAATGGACCACAAAGTATTTAAAAGAGAGTGAAGCTGATGGGATTAGACAAAGAATCAAAGAAGCAGGATAGACGGGCCACAAATGGAAGGATGTACATATATATAGGGAAAATCAGGGAAATTATGAAGTTTCCAGTACATGAGATTCTGACTTGGAGTTTCCCATTGGAAAAAAGAAAAGTCAGATCCCTACCTCACATCATATGTACATATATATGATGTACATATATATATAGATAGATATATAAATTCCTACTGGGTTAAGAAACTAACTATAAAAAACAAATCCAGAAAAGCATTAGAGGATAACACTACACATGTGATTTTGAAATCATGTAATACAAAATTAATAATGTCTCCATGTTATATATAAAAATTGAAATCCCCCCCTGAGTAAAACAATGGATCAAGAATTATATAATTTTAAAACCAAAGACCAAGTGACTTGAAGCTGCATTTATATTAGTGCTACCTGGTGATGACTCTTTAGCTGGTGAAAAGAAAGAACATGCTGCCCTTTACCATTACTGTGTGATCAGAGTCGTTTCCCCCATCATAGCTTTCTACAGTATATTTAGTAACTAGTATATAGTATCTTTAATATTAGCTGACCTTAAAATAGTCTTAATCTTTTAATAACAAAATCTAAGCATGTATTAAAGAATAGTCATAGTGCTAGAATTTGTGCTAAAACACACACACATACACCTAAAAATCAATAACTTGGTGCTAGGCATAAAGCTATTTTGAAGACCAAAGACTACCATGGTGTGCTCGTAATTTAGGAGTGCATGCCCTATATATAACATGTCAGAAACATTGCTAATAAAAGTAATTCACTGTTATTTTGGATGTGCGTGTGCCAAGAACATAGAACTACCACCTGCCACCTCATGGAGAAATTAGCCTGGAGTTACACTAGCTTTCAATTATATGGGGTCTTTAGGGTGCTCTTCCCCTCCCAGGCCCCCTGTCTGGACTACAGCTACTGTGAGTTGGGCAGATAGCAGCTCCCAGCGGCACCTGTCCCAGGAGCATCCTCTTCAGCTGATGAGAGGCACCTTGATCCAGAAGTTCAACCCCAATGCATAGCCAGGGCAGCCCAAGCCAGTGACTGACTGGTCAAGGGTTCCAGACGACCCTGGTCCCAGGACAGAGGACATGCTGTCTACCACCACTATGGTTCAGACTAAGATTAGGCTTTGCTTCAGGCTTGCCTCCCTGCTCTACTCTGTCCCTTCTCTTATTCTGCTTCATTCCCTCTTGTACAAGTCATTTCTGAAGAAGACCTCCTTGATCAAGCACATGCTTCCGGAACCCCTGCCTCAGGCTCTGCTTCTAGGAATCCTGAACTGATATAGTTGGCACAGGAGCAGTCCTAGGAAACTGATAAGATGGCTGGGACTCTGAAGTGGCTAGTGGGCTGTAAGTGATGACTAGTGGTGTTGCAGAATAGTTCATGGCATGCAGTAGCAGCTCAGGGGCTAAGACTTCCCCGTGTGGTGCACATATGGCATGGGATCCAGGTAGAAAGGCAAGAGCTGTGACATTTGAGAGGCATGGAAGAAAGGTCCTCATAAAGACTGGAATCGGATGCTGCTGATGAACACCATTCAAGAGATACTATACCAAGAAAGACATATGAATGGCATATAAACACATGAAAAGATGTCCAACATGATTAGTCATTAAAGAAAGGTGAGTAGAGGGTAGTAGGGATGGTGGATATAATCAAAGCATGATAAGCTGGGTGTGATGGTGTCCACCTGTAATCCCAGTACTTGAGAGGCTAAGACTGGAGGATCGCAGGTTCAAGGCCAGCCTTAGCAACCTAGTGAGACCCTCAGCAACTTAGGGAGACCCTGTTTGAAAATAAAAAATAAACCCAAAAATCTGCTAGCCACTGGATATGATGCAGCACTGCCCAGCAATGAAAAGAGTGAACCACTGGCCCGTGCAGCAGTGTGAAGGAACCGCAAAAGCACTGTGGTAAGTGAAAGAAACCAGACCCAATGTGTATGAGTTCATTCAAGAAAAAGCAAAACTTATAAGAATGGGAATCAGATCATTCATTGCCAGGGCTTGCAGCGGGTGGAGAAAGGGCAGTGATGGAAAAGTCATGAGGAAATGCTTTGGTTGCAGGAAATAGTCTATGTCTTGACTGTGGCTCTTAAATGACTGTAAATACTGTCAAAACCTAGTGAACTGTACACTTTTTTTGTGTGTCTGGTGCTGAGACTCAAACCTAGGGCCTCATGCGTGCTAGACGAGTACTCTACCACCAAGCTACATCTTCTCATTGAACTGGACATTTTTCAAAGTGGTGTTTACTGTACATGTAAACCTGGCAAAAATGAAAAATTTAAGAAGCTCTAACCACATGCTGGACCCTGAGATGACTCTATTTTCATGAAGTTATGGTCACTTAGTGATTCATTCTGCATGGTGTGAAGACCAGAACTGAAACCCATCAGGAGAGAAATGACAGGTAAGGAGAAATCAGCGCAGTGCAGTAGTCCTTCATCTTAATCCATTTTCTGTGGCCATAACAGAAGACCACAGGCTGGGTGATTTATAAAGAAAAGAAAAGAAGTGTATTTATAAAGAAAAGATAAGAAGTTTATTTATAAAGAAAAGAAAAGAAGTTTATTTGGGCTCATGGTTCCGTAGGCTGGGAAGTCCAGCGGCACAGTGGCAGCCTCTAGCAGGACATCACAACATGACAGAAGGTGAAAGGGTACATGTGCATGTGAAAGCGCTTGCCCTGTAACAACCCACCCCCCAACAATGACCGCTCCCACGAGCAAGACAGCAGTCCTCTTAGTGACCGAGTGTCCTCCAACACCGCAGTAGTGGCAATCAAATTTCAAACCATCACATCCTCCCAACCACCTCTGTGGTCTGATTAACTGAAGCCCTCCCTCCCCGCCACAGCACATGACGGCCGACTGCCACAGCAGAATGCTGCTCTGTCCTCACTCCTCAAAGTGCGGTCCTCAGACCGCCAGGACCTGCATCGCCCGGGGATTTTAGAAATGCCAATGTCCACCTGGGACTGGACCAAATCCATATTTTAACCAGATACCCAAATAGTTCCTATGATACATTCCCCAGGCATATCGCTAAATGCCAGATCCATTCCCATCATTCAAATGAAAGTGACAAGCTCCAGTCATGTCACCAGCTCACTCCCCTCCCGACCCCACATTAAACTGGTAGTTGATGACTAAGGTTATTGCGCACCTTCCCAACCCCGTTTATGCCAGCATTCCTCCCTGAGCATCTTTAACATTAACTAAATAGTATCAATGAGTGAAAAATGAGTGGGAAATTGTCTTGAACCTGATTTGAGTGTTTGAGGAAGATTTCATCATGTTATGGTGGCCCTCCCCCCTTATCTGAGGGTGATGTGCTCCAAGACCCCCAGTAGAGGCCTGAAACTATGGATAGTACTTTACCCCATGAATACTGTTTTTCCTATACATACATACCTATGATAAAGTTTAATTTATAAATTTGGCACAGTAAGAGAAAAACAATAATAACTAGTAATAAAACAGAACAATTATAACAATCTACTTCAATAAAACTTATTTACAACTGTGAATTGCTTATTTCTAGAATCTTCCATTTAATATTTTCAAATCATAATTGACCATGGGTAACTGAAACCATGAAAAGTGAAACCAAGGATAGGGAGGAGGGGTGCCACTATAATTTGCTTTACATATTGTTATGGAAATAGATGTGGGCCAGACAATTGTAACAATTAGAAGAAAATATCAGAAATCTAGGGTTATGTATTTGTATTGCTTTGCAAGTATCTATGTCACTCAGCCTTTAAAAAGCTAAAACTGGGTGTAGCGAACCTGTGTCTTATAACCTGTGACTTACAAAAGAAGGCAACACAGAGTTGTAATCACTAGAGAATTTGTCCCTTGCGGCTCTTCCAAAGGGGATTTTTTTTTTTTAGGAGATCACTGGGGATTGAACCAGGCATCCCAAGCTTTTCCCCAGGCCTTTTTAATATATATATATATATATATATATATATATATATATGTATATTTCAGTACTGGGGATTGAACCCAGGGGCATTCTACCTCTGAGCTATACCCCCAGCCCTATTTTTTTATTCTTTATTTTGAAATAGGGTCTCACTAAGTTGCGGAGGGCCTCACTAAGTAGCTGAGGCTGGCCGCGAACCTGGATCCTCCGGTATCAGCTTCCCAAGTACTGGGATTACAAGCGTGCACCACCACTCCCAGCTCTTTACTTTAAATTTTGAAACAGGGTCCCACTAAGTTTTTTGAGGATCTCACTAAGTTGCTGAGACCATCCTTGAACCTGCGATCCTCCTGTCTCAGCCTCCCAAGTACTGGGATTACAGGCATCGCCATTACACCTGGCTATGCTGAGGGGATTTAATAGTGAAATTTCAGGGTCTATGGTGCAGACAAAGGAATCATATGTAGGCCGGTCTAAGGCTTCAGATCCAGCTATCCCTGGGGCATTCTGCAGCATCCCTCACAGACCTTCTCCTGGCCCAACACCACGCCCCACCTGGACAACAGCCTCATTTGGGGGAACCCCAAGCTTCAGGGCTCCAGCCTGTGTGTCCCTTTCCTTCCCGCCAGCTCTTCACTCTGCCCCACTGCTCTGCGCCTCCCACCAAAGCTCACTCTTTTTGTGTCCTCTCATGAAGGCTCTTGGCCCTCCGCCACCCCAGGCTCTGACATGGCGAACAGCAAACGCAGCAAAGGCTTAGCAGAAGGTGGGCGCAGGCCCTGGGAAGCTGCAAAGGGCATGACAAGTGCCACCCTGTAGGACCCCTTGCTGTGGGCCTCATGGCCCTGACTTACCCTAATCTTTTCATCATGCTCTTGCAAGATCAATAAAAATCATAGCCCGGACAGTTCATTTCCTTGGCTGCTGCAACAATTTTCAATAAACTTGGCTTAAAACAGCAGAAATTTATTCTCTTAGAGTTCTGTAGGCCAGAAGTCTGAAGCCAAGGTGTTGGCAAAACCACGCTTCTGTTTCTCGTCTCTTCTAGCTGCTGGTGGCTGCCAGCAGGCCGGGGACTCCTTGGCACTCTTTGGCAGTGGACTCGTGCATCCTGCCTTTTCTCCATTTTCACATCACCTTCTTTTCTGTGGGTCTTCTTTTCTGACTCTTCCAGGGACATTTTTCCTTGAATTTAGGGCCCAACCTAATCCAGGAGTACCATCATCTTGAGATCCTGACCTTAATTATATCTGCAAAGACCCCTATTCCAAATAAGGTCATTTCTGAGGGCTGGGTAGGTACCTTTTGGGGGCCACTCTCTAGCTATAGCCAGTCTCTATTTTGGTGAATGGCCTGGAGGCATCAGCCCCTCCCTCCTGTTTCCACCCCGAGACTCACTAACCAGTCAGGAAAAAAGTCTCCATCTGATACTAAGATTCAGAGCTCAAGACATTGCAAGCCAAAACCTGAGCTCCCCAGTTCGTAATTGCAGGGAGAGCCTGGTCTTCTGGAACGCAACTTCTGGGTCTCCACTCCCTGAAGTTTTTGTTCAGCCTAGGTAAGAGCCACCTTCCCCTCAAGCTACCCCGTGAGCAGGCCAAAGGCCTCCTTCAGAGGCAAAGCAGGCTGACTTGTCATTTTCTGGTCAACATCATTTATCATCACAACACAGGTAAGCAGACTATTATTAGGATGCACAGAACGAGATAAACCGGGTATGCAGTGCCAGCCGTATGGGTGACAAAGGAGGAAGGGAGTTGGCCCTCCCCCATCTCCATCAGCCCACCCCCCTGGCTTTGATGTAGACAGTGGAATCTTTCTGATTCCTGGGTAAAGACTGTGCACATACATCCCTGAGTCCCTTCCTTCCAATGAGAGCTCTTCCTACAGAGAAAATTCCAAAACCAGTGCTGTTGGAGCAAATGCTTGGATAATTAGGGAATGCTCCACAGAGGGAGAAAGTAGATCCCTGAACTGAACTTAGAGAGCATTCCCAAGCAGAGGAAACAGAACTGAACCAGGTAGGAAAAAGGCAACACACAACAGAGCAGGGTCTAGGTCAGACATGATGAATAGGTTAGTAGTAGGTACAGGAGAGCTGTGTTCAGAAGGATTCTGAGGCCATGGACAGGCTTGATCAAACAGCTCTGCCATCAATTAATGATGTCTGCTCCGGGACAGCAGGTATGTCTGCTCTGGGTCAGCCCTGACCTCGGTCCTTCAGTAGAAAGCAACTCATCTAGCCAAATGAGGTTGATTCCTAAATGCACCTGTTATGGGTTGAATTGTGTCTTCCCCAAAAAAGATATGTTAGAGCCCTATCTCCCAGTACCTTAGAATGTGACCTCATTTGGAGAGAGAATTTTTGCTGAGGTAATCAAGTGAAAATGAGGTAATTAGGGTCAGCCCTAATCCAATGATTGGTGTCCTTATAAAACAGGGAAATCTGAACACAGAGACAGACATGCACAGAGGGAAACCATGTGAAGAGACACAGAAGAAGATGGCCATCCCGAGCCAGAAGGTGCTGGAACAGCTCCCTCCCTCACAGCCTCAGAGGGAACCAGCCCTGCCCACACCTTCAACTTGGGTTTGTAGACTCCAGAACCTTGAGACAATACATTTCTGTGATTTAAACCACTTGGGTTGTGATATTTTATTACAGCAGCCCTAAGCACGTTCACATACTATCCATCCAGAAGAAGGACAGACGGACAGAAGGAGGAATCTTTCTTCTTCTATGGGCCTGAAATACCTTCATTAGCATAATGGTTGACCGTCTTCACCGCCATTGCCCCTGGTTACAGAGTTGCAGCCCCTCTACCGCCTCCAGCTACATATACAAACAAGTGACCGTCACCTAGTTAATTTCTCTGCGCCCAGTTTTCTCACCTATAAAATGGTGTTAAGAATACATGGTAAGTGCAGATATGTACAAAGCATTATTATCAGGGAAAAGTTTTATGTAGACACCGCTTCCTAACTTGACAGGAGCAGGGTTTCACTTGTCTGAATCTGTCCTCAGTCCTCTCAATTCACACAACAAAAGGGGCCCCTGGAAAGCCAGAAGCCGCTACCCTCTAAAATGCAAACCCACCACTGGCAGGGGCCGCTGGAGGCCCAGGTTATAAATTAACATCTCGGGGACATGAGGTTATCGGGCACACACACACTCCCAGGAGGGTGAGACATCAGTGGGGGCTGTTTTGGTGGGTGGGAAGTTTAACTAAGACTCAAGAGCAAACCTCCCCACTCCCCATGGTATGCCCCTTCCACACAGAGGCCAGCGGTCCTTGATCACATGCTCAGCTGCCACACAGTTCACATTTTCAATCACTCATTGTCCCCAAAGGACTTTCCAAGACCCACCAAGAGCCAGACACTGTACTCAACGTCAAGCACACAGCCTTGATCTCTCTGAGCCTTTGCTTTCCTGTCTGTAAAGAGCAAAAGAGTGTGGGGAGAACAGAACCTATTTTGTTGTCTATAAAGTCAGTGCTAGCTGGGCATGGTGGCGCACGCTTGTAATCCCAGTACTTGGGAGGCTGAGACAGGGGGATCCGGGTTCGCGGACAGCCTCAGCTACTTAGTGAGGCCCTCCGCAACTTAGTGAGACCCTGTTTCAAAATAAAGAATAAAAAAATAGGGCTGGGGGTGTAGCTCAGAGGTAGAATGCCCCTGGGTTCCATCCCCAGTACTGGAAAAAAAAAAAAACTCAGTGCTAAACACGTGTGTGTGTGTGTGTGTAAAGAGTCAGTGCTCAGAACAGTCATTGCTCAGCTCCCTTCTCCAGTCAGCATTGCGGCCGAGAGTTCCTTCCCCTTAAACTAACAATGGTTCTTCATCTTTCCTGGGAGCCGGGACGTGTGGACCCCAAAGATCCCTCCCTTTATGCCAGACATTGCTAACTTGATTATCTCTGGCATCCAGGCCTCAGGAAGCAGCCAGGTGGGGACTCTGGGGACAGCAGGGCTCGGGGCTTGTTGGCGTTCTCTGTTGCTCCTGGTTGCCCTTCCAGGAAACAAGCCCTGTCGCACCAGCTCTTCCAGTTTTTCAAGAAAAGTTGCGGGTGCAGATTTTATATGAAATATTTCATTTTTAATAGATAATAGAGACATAAATATTATGAGAGATTGACTCACTGAATTGTGGAGGCTAAGCAGTCCCACAGTCTGCAAGCTGGAGAGCCAGTGGTGTAATTCAGTCCAGACCCAAAGGCCTAAGAACCAGAGGAGCCACTGGTGCCAGTCCCAGCCTGAGGGCAGACCAGCGCCATGTCCCAGCTGAAACAGCGAGGGAGGGGCAAATCCTTCCTTCCCCCTTTTGTCCTCTGCAGGCCTCAGTGGATGGAGTGATACAGGCCCACACCAGGGGAGGGTGTCTACTCCTCCTAGCTCCCAGATCCTAATGCAAGCTTTCTGCATTCAGAAACACCCTCATAGACACACCCAGAAACAGTGTGTAACCTGGGCGCCCGCGAACCCAGGCAAGTTGACACAGCTGACCATTTTTACATGGACTTGCAAACACCAAGGAGGCTTTGAGTATGCAGCTCCCCTGAGGACCTGCAAGGCAGAGAAGGGCCACAGCCTGGGCTCAGTCTGCACCCACTAATATCTTCTCAACTCTCCGAAATAGTCTTCTAACATCCAGTCTGAGGCATTTCATTATCAGTTACGGAAAATGGACTAAGACACCGTAGACATGTTTCCAGTTCACGCCTGCTTATCGCCTTTATGTTGTTTGACATCTTTTTAGTCATGTGATCCTATCTGTTTTTCTTTAATAACCTTTTCCTGTATGGGAATAATTTCAGATTTACACAAGAATTGCAAAGATAATAGAGTTCCCTTGCATCCTTCATCCAGTTCCCCCGATGTTAACGAAACCCGGGTGCCTTAGAGCTGAAACATTAACCTCCGCCAATCCTGTTAACCCAACTACAGGCTTCGTCCCGATTTCACCAGTTTTGACACAAATGTCTTCTTTCTGTCCCCAGACAACATGGCACTTGCCGTCAAGTCTCCTTGCTCTACTCTGAGTTTCTCTGTCATTCTTTGTTTTTCAGGCCTCCTGCTTCAGACAGACACTCCTTCCTCCAGGCTGACCTCTAGAACAGGTGTCAAGAGGCCTAACTTCTGGTTGCCGCCTTCTCTGGCCTTGCCAGCTGGGTCAAGCCTATGCCAGACCCAGAGCTGACTTTCCTCGGGTGCGGGTACAAGGAGGGGCGGTGAAGCCCTGCCTGCCTTCCTCAGGGTGGTGTCAGAACTTTGGAAACTGCCGCACTGGGGAACATGGCAAAGTTGCATCCAGTTGGGCCTGCCCCAGGCAGGGGCAGAGTGGTCTTCCTCTCCCGGGCACTCTCTGTTCCAGGGGTGCTGTCTCGGGCTTTAGCCAGCTCATAAAACCCCTGCCTGCCTCCTCCATTCTGCCCCCAGGACCCCAAACAGGAGCTAAATAAAGTGAGGGGTCCGTGGCCCCTGTAACTAATCCACTCAGCCTGTGGTTGGCCAACTGTGATAGAAACAGGGGACACAGACAGTCGGAAGTTCCCCCAAAGGACTTCATGACCTGCTCTTCCCCCAAGCCGTGCTGTGGCCGCAGCTCCTTTCACAGTCCTGCACTCTGAGGCCACGGTCAACCTCTGAGTTAACATGGTGAACGAGTTTCTGATCCAGAACTCAGCCTAAGTCCAGACCTCCCCCAGGAATTCCACCCTGCCCACTCGCCCACCCAGTCACCTTC
Source organism: Glis glis (assembly GCA_004027185.1). NCBI lineage: Eukaryota > Metazoa > Chordata > Mammalia > Rodentia > Gliridae > Glis > Glis glis. Next base: position 50,048 of record PVJS01003538.1, on the reverse strand, counting down.
CCACTGGGCAGGGGAAGAAGCCAGAGAGAGAAGCAGGAGGCCCGGGACAGAACCATCTCTTTGCTCTCCACATCTGCTCTGCCCATGCCTAGACCTTGTTCTCCACAGGTGGCCCAGGGCACCCACACACCCCTCTGCAAATCCCAAAGCCTCTGTGGAGGCCTTCACACTGCCTCCTGCAGGAGCCCTGCTCCAAACCAAGGCCCCAGAAAGGGCTCCGGATTCTCTGGGACCCGAGGTTGGATCCTGGCTCCATTCCTCACTGCTTAGCGAGACATTAGGCGGCTTACTAACTTATTTTGTAAGATGGAGATGCCAAAGACCGCCTCGGGGATGTCACAAAAACTAGCTGAATGCATAAAAAGCCCTTGGCCTCTGCACATGGTCAGAAGGTGGCAGGTGGTATTCTCCGTCCAGCCAGAACTTGGGCGAGTATCACAGGTCAGTCCTGCCCCATTTAACCTGGTCTGGGAGCCAGATGACCATCAAACCATCACAGGGATGTCAAGTGTCCGCTGGGACTGGTACCCGTGGTGTCCTGAGAGTCCCTGTTTGGAGGACTCTATGGAGCCGGGGGTCGGGAAAGCTTCCCCAGGCAGTGATGCTCGAGTCAACCTTGGAATGCTGAGGGATGAAGGAGAAGGTGCACTTGGGGAGCCGGTCAGTATCCCGGTCCCTGGAGGAAGGCCTGTGTGCCCAGGTCCAGGAAAGGGGCGACAGAAAGTGGAGGGGAAGGTGGCTGGGGGAGGGAGTGTACCTGTGGGCCAGGTGAGCATCAGGAAATGGGCCAATGAAGGAGCTAGGAAGCATTGGGCTGTGGAGAAGGGAAGCTACCCATGGGTGAACAGCCTCTAGCTCCTGTGTGGAACATTCTATCCCCTTCCACCCCAGCTGCCAGAGGGGAGTCCTCATGCTCCCTATTCATTACCTGACATAACTAATTGCCTGGTGACATTTCCCATATTATAGACAAATGTGAATTATGGGCCCAGCTGTTCCCCTTCTCGTCAACAAGAATCGGTTGATAAATATGTTTATTTGAGGTCAGCCTGGCCTCATCCATTAGAAATATTGTTTTTCTAAACATTACATTGATTTAATTTAACTCTAATCAATTTAAAATGGTTCTGACAATTAACAAAAGCTTCAAATATGACCTTAAAGTAATAGGATTCATTAGCTATGTTTAGGATTAAACTTACCCTAATAGGGCAATTTTTCTTCCAAGGGTATTTGGTAAGCGACTAGTGGTCAGTCAAAATGAAATCAATTATTATAAATTATACAGTTAAAGTTGATTATGTATCCCCCTGCTAATTTGTATAAATAAGGGTCTCTGACAATGGGAGTAATTTATTAATAACTATCTCTCCCCCAGCCCGGGATCACACTTCATGTTACAGCTGCCAGGGCATCTGTAACCCATGAAGTATTATTTTCCGGGGCTGCTCTCGATGTATGCTAATTAAACCCATAATTAATTGGAACAGTTATAGTTAAAGACACAATGCTGGCGCCCTTTGCCCTATTATTCATGACAGTCAACTCATTCAAAAGGCAACCTGATCAAAAATTCATATGCTAGCTCTGGCACCCCTAAAGGAAGGCGATCATCCTACAAAGAGCCGGTGACATGACAGCTGGTGTGCTGGGAGGGGTGACGCGCTGTCAGAACTCAAGCGTGCCAGTGTCGGGGTTTCCCACCAGGGCCCCGGGTGGGAGGGATACCAGCCCCTCGAGTGGCAGAACACGAGGTCTAGGCCAGAGCTTACAAGTCGCTGGCTCCGTAGAGTGTAAGAAAAAAGAATGCCAGAAGTTTACAAATTCGGGCGTGGTGGCGCACACTTGTAATCCCAGTACTTGGGAGGCTGAGACAGGAGGATCACAGGTTCGCAGCCAGGCTCAGCTACTTAGTGAGTCCCTCCGCAACTTAGTGAGACCCTGTTTCAAAATAAAAGAATAAAAATTAGGGCTGGGGTATAGCTCAGAGGTAGAATGCCCCTGGGTTCAATCCCCGGTACCACACACACAAAAAAAAGAAGTTTAGAAATGGGGAGCCCTTGCTTCTTTTGGCAATTTCTGAAGGTGTCTGAAAAATCACACCTTCCCTCTCCCTACCCTTGCATTACTGACCTGCCCTTGTAGGCATGCGAGCTTGCAAACCGTGGTCTAGGACACCTCGTTTTATAGGTGAAGAAACTGAGGCCCGCAGAGGGACCATCTTGCCAAGGAGCCCAGGGTGACCGGAATCCAAGCAGCCCGGAAGAGGCTGGTTTCACAGAGCATCCAGGTGGAATTGGGGGCCCACGGGGAGGGGGACCTGCCTGTGAGCAGACTCTGTCTCTGCTACATACTGGGTGAGGCCTGGTAGGAGGAGATTGGTGCAGTGACCCAAAGCCCAAGGCTCAAGGGTCCTGAAACACTGGGGTAAAGACAGACCAACATCACTGCTTTGCATGTGTGCAACTGAAAGAGCCCGGGGAACCCGAGACTCTTGGGGTGGGGCCGAAGCAGGGTGAGGGTGTTCCTCTGTAGTATGTAGGGGACATGCGACATGCTTTCCCAGTCCCCTGCATGGAAAGAAAAGAAAGTCCCGGGCAACCAAAAACCTTCAGCTTAGAAACACGCTGGCTAGGGGAAGTCCAGCATGCATTGCAGGAAGAGGTCCGCATCCCCCTAAGAAAGTCCAGGAGCTGTGTCCATATCAGTGCCCCAGCTGCTCTGCACACAGTGCCCCAAGGACAAAAGGGCCCAGCCCAATATTCCCAGTAGAAACACTTCTGTGTGCACAAAAGACACGGCCCAGAGTGATCACACAGAGCCATGCACCATGGCCCCAGATGGAAAGAAGCCAGATGTGCCCCCGCAGGAGAGCCGATAAAGATGCTATATGTGGATAACAGAGCACTGCTAGCAAGGAAGGAGAGCTTTTGACAGGCACAGCAGGAATAAAAACCATAGATACTACCTGAAGTGACACAGGATCTATGGCTCCCTTTACATCAAGTCCGAAAGCCGGCAGCATGGGTCTATCATGACAGAAGTCCAAATGGTGGTTCTTGTGGGGCGGGGGGCATGACTCGACTAGGGGGAGAAAGGGAGCCTGGGGAGTGCTGGGCAAGCTCCCGAGGCTGCAGGGACGTACGGCCATGTGAAAGTCCTGCACAGACGCCCATTGCCCCTTCGGATAATAAGCTGCCTCTCAGTAACAAAGGAAGAGAATGGAACGAAATGAAGCAGCCGCAGACCTGTTCCCAAGGCCGGTCCAGCTACACCAAGACACCTCCCTCCCCATGGGCTCCATGCACATGGGACCCGAGGGAGCCATCGGGGCCACCTTCCCCACCCCGCCCCCTCAGAGAGCCAATGCCAGGCCCTGGAGTCAGCTCAAATCCCACGCCTTTGCCTGGGCCTCGGTTTCCTCCTTGGAGAAGTGGGGGTGAACTTCTCATAAGAATGAGGGGCATAGAGAGGAAACACTTAACCCAGGCCTGACGTTCCAAAGGAGGAAACTGAGGCCCGGTGAGCAGACACTCAAGGCCTCTCACTGCCAACTTCTCCTCCATCCCCAAAGCACTCGAAGCCATTATGGCCTCCCCCCTGAGCAAGTCTACCCCACACCTCCTTCCTTGTCCACCGCTCAGCGTGTCCGGGTCACACAGTCCTACCCGAACCACCTTCCGCTCACAACTTCCTCTGTCCAGGCAGCACATCTCAGCCACGCTTCCCTCTCGGGCATGTTTTGTTCAGGCTTTCCGGCCCTCTGTCCCAGAACTTTTAGCACCGAGTCTGGGAAAGGACCCTGACGCTTACGGGGTGGAGGAGCCCACAGTCTCGCTCTGTTCCCTGGGGTGAGGGAGGCTGCTTGGTGCATCAGAGCGCAGGTCTGCAAACAGGTTCGCTCTGGTGAGACCAGCCCGCGCCGTGGGCCTCGCTTTCTCCCCTCCATTCTGTATGTTCATAGGGCGAGGACGAAGGGCGTGGAAGTATTTTCTAGGCGGCTACATGAAGGGTTGAACACAGAGGGAGGGACGGAGTGGAAAAGGCCGGGCACTGTCCCGGCTGAGTCAGCTTTGTACCACGCCAGATAGAACGCACCCTCCTCTTGCTTCCACGCCTCACGGTTGAGGACAGCGCGGCTGCCTCGTTCTCCCCAGGCAATCCTGACAGTTCACGCTGCAGGCTGTTCCCTCCGCGACCCCTCCACAGAATGGCCCTCCTGGGCTGGTGTAGCTTTCTTTTATTCTGCCTGTTAGGGTTTGGATCTGCAGTGTCTCCCCAAAGCCTCATGTGTTGAAAGTCTCCTCTCCAGTGCAGGAGGGTCTGGAGGTGTGCACGGCTGGAGGAGGCGGGCCACTGGGGTGTGGCCTTGAGGGCTGTAACTGACCCTGGATACTTCCTGTCCCTGGATACTTCCTGTATCTCTCTCTTTCTGCTTCCTGGCTGCCATGAGCTGAGCAACTTTCCACTGCCACGCCCTTCCGCCATGATGTTCCGGCCTTGGAGCCCACTGATCATGGACTGAACCTCTTAAACCGTGAGCCAAATAAACCTCTCCTCTCTAAGTTGTTCTTGTCAGATATGTTGACCACATCAAGAAAACTGCGTAACAAGCCGGGCGTGGTGGCGCACGCTTGTAATCCCAGTACTTTGGGAGGCGGAGACCGGAGGATCCGGGTTCGAGGCCAGCCTCAGCTCTCTCTCTCCCTGTCTCTCTCTCTCTCTCTCTCTCTCTCTCTCTCTCTCTCTACTTAGTGAGGCCCTCTTCATGAGAGGGCCTCACTACTACTTAGTGAGGCAACTTCATGAGACCCGGTTTCAAAATAAAGTATAAAAAATAGGGCCGGGGGTGTAGCGCGGAGGTAGAACGCCCCTGCGTTCAATCCCCAGTACCGCAAAAAAAAAAAAAAAAAAAAGAAAACTGCGTAACATACAGCCATTGGCAAAACCCCAGCGCTCTCTCCATGCCCACCCCTTGGTGTGACGCGCTCTTGTTTGCCTAACTCTCAGGTGCCAGCTGCCATTAATCACCTCCCAGGGGTCACGCGTGCATGTCATCTCCAGGGGCTCAGCCACGGCCCCTCCAGCCCAGACACAAGCCTTTGCTTCCCAGTGTGGCTGACGACCAGGGCTCATCTTTCAAAACTGGTGAAAATTCACTAGAGTCTTTATTATGCTAAATGACCTCCAAAATTACCACCCCACACTCCTAAACACCTCCATGGTATTTGATTTACAGTCACAAACTTTCTCAGGTCCGTTATCTCCTTCTGATAAATGGCCCCTGCCCAGCCTCCCGGCATGCCCTGTCATTCAGTCAACCACTGGTTTTAATTCAGATAAGACCGACCAGGGAAAAATAAAGACATAAAGTGTCACTGCAATATCTGTAGTCACTGTATTCTCTGCTACTCAACTTTTCAGTCCACTCTCAAATATTTTCATAAACAGAATTAGGTCTATTAGGATTCATACATTTTTAGAACCCAATTTTTCCACCCAATATTTTGTGAACCCTTGTTCATGCCTGCAAGAAATTGTGTTCTAGAAGAATTGTGAATTGTCTAGCTGTGCCTTCATTTATTAAGGCCCCTTTATAACCAATTCTGCCCAGAATCTTATAGCTAACCTTGGGCACATCTGTAATCTCTACTTCCTTAGAAAAATCCCCTACCAGCAGAAGTACTGAGTATAAGGTACACAAATGTTAAGCCTTTCGAAAACAAGCGCACCCGTCCAGCACACCCGTGTGACTCGGAACGTGCATGCAATTGTTGAGGGCCAAGGGGCTGAGAAGAACCAAAGCAAGAGAAGTCCTCAGCCACAGTGGAGGTCTATGCACACGCCACCCAAACACCACCAGAGGTGCCCCATGGGGAAGGGCTCAGAAAGTGCGGAGGCCCTGAGTGTCACAGCTGGACATGGGACCCAGCAAAGGATAGCCCAATTCCCCTGTGTGGGGGATGGAGAAACTGAGACTCAGAGAGAGGCTGCCCAGGAGTGTAGAAACCTCGGTTCTGGAATTCTTTCAGTACCGACCTGGGCTTTCTCTACAGTGAGTCCTGCTGGGGAACAAGGCCCAGAGGGGGCAGGCCCAGCCTGGTGTGGAAGTGTGAGAAGTTCTTCTCCACCAGTCAAGCAGTGGAAGAGACCTGAAGGGCGCTTTGGGGTGGGGGGCGATGCAGCTCTCAGGCACTTGGTGGGAGAGGGAGGGGAGGAGTCCGAAACGCATATTCCAAGGCGCCACCTGGGAGGTTGGCTCTGTCAGCCCTGCGCGAGGCCTCAGAGCCTGCATTCCTGTCCCTGCATTCCCCAAATAACTCAGAGGCATACAGTACACCCATCACTCTAGAAACGTTGAGAGTGTGGTTGATTTTCACGCGGGGACCCTGACGAAGTAAACTGTCGGAAAGTTAGTGCAGTAGCTACTAAGCTCGCACTGAGGAACGCACGCCAATTAAGGGGTGTGACACCAGGATCCTAGTATTTACCTACTTTCTTCCCATAAAGCTGTGGATTTGTAACTGGTTTCTCCGCAGATCCGAGAGGCCTTCACGGCCGACCTTTCTGCATTCGTCCAGTAGATGGCAGTAGCTCATCTTAAATGCCGTTTGTGGAACGTGATCGGAGCTCAAAGCTGGATGGAGACCAAGGGCAGAGCTAGTGGTGAGAGGACAGTCACGGCAGAAATGGCCAGCACTAACCAGCTTGAAAGCAGACAAAGGAAGCTTAAGCCCTCCCGCATAGAACCCGTAATCCTCCGTGTAGCCCTGACTGCCAAATTTGCTCTCGACAGTCACCTGCTGCTCCCCAAACCTGGGGTCTGGCAGTTGCGAACTACTTGAGAGGTAGGATCTAGGGCATTGCCGTAACCTGTGATGACCACAAGGTGGCGCTGACGCACTCGAAAGGATAAGATGCCTGAGAAAGTGTAAATCTTACAAAGCAATCTAAAGATGTGTGACTTGAAAATAAGATGTGGGGGAAAAGAGATGAGAAGAGACATATTAATTAAGCTTATAGCCTGCCTCTCAAGTTACTGCTACTTCTGCTGCTGCTGCTTCTATTGGCCACCATTTAGTGAGGTCTCTGAGTGCCAGGCGCTGTTAAGCGCACTTTCTTTGCATGGTTTCATTTAAAGTTCACAAAAGCCTTATGGGGGAGTTCTACGATGTCTCCACTTCTGAGAGGAGGCATTATGTGAGAAGCGGAGACTGGGACCTCTTGTACTTTCTCAGAAGAAATGGGGACAGTGATCCAGTTCTGGCCCAATCAACAATAATGAATGGAGTGGCGGCTTGTATTCATCAAAGGTTGCACGTTCCTTCTTTCATTCAGCAAATACTAAAGCACCTGTTTTGTGCCCGGCACTGGTCAAGGTGCTAAGGAAAGAGAACTGAAGGAATCAGCCAAGGCCCCTGATTCTAGTGCAGAGACCACAGTGCCCACGCAGTCAGAGACAAGTGCTGTGGGTGCCTAAAAGTGCCCGCAGGTACCTGTGCGAGGGTGTCAGTGGTGAGCGGGAGCTGCTCCCATGGCTCCTGAGAGCCAGCTGTTAAACCTTCAGGAGCGTTGTGAGCCAGTTCTTAAATGCATCCATTATTAAATTAATTACATGAACTTACAATTAAATAAGTTCTATTTGAAACCAAGGTAGTAAATACTCAAAATTCATCACTTCCTAATTATTTTGCATTTTACCATTATCTATGCCAGGAATAAGCAATTTTATCTTTTCCTGTTTTGTTTTAGCCTATGCAGGCCAAAGGTCTCTGTTACAACTATTATATTCTGCCCTTTCAGAGAAAAAGCTGGCTAAGATAGAATGTGAATGAATGGACATGACTGTGTTCCAATAAAATGTTACTTACAATAACGGTGGTCTCTGGGTTTGGTCCCCGGGCCGCAGTTTGCGGGCCCCCAGTCTGTGCTCGGGTATTTATGTCGATCACATCTGTACAGTGGGGATGCTGCTGTGCGTCTCTTCCCAAAGACGTCACTTTGGTAGCTTCAATCAGCCAGCTGTGGGTATTTACACCACACGATCGATCAACAGAGGCTACTCACCGGGACTTTCCTTCCCCTGCACCCCCAGGAGCTGACAGTCACATACGCAGCAGCACCCCACTGGCTAATGTACTCTGAGGGCTCTCTGAGGTGCTCCTCGAAATAGACACTGGAGCCGGGCGTGGTGGCGCACGCTTGTAATCCCAGTACTTTGGGAGGCGGAGACCGGAGGATCCGGGTTCACGGCCAGACTCAGCTGGCTCTCTCTCTCTCTCTCTCCCCGTCTCTCTCTGTCTCTCTCTACTTAGTGAGGCCCTCCGCAACTTCGTGAGACCTGGTTTAAAAACAAAGTATAAAAAATAGGGCCGGGGTGTAGCGCGGAGGTAGAACGCCCCTGGGTTCAATCCCCGGTACCGCAAAAAAAAAAAAAAAAAAGAAAGAAATAGACACTGGAAACTGCACTAAGTCTGTCTCCCACCTGCCATGGGTGTCCTACAGGGAGCAGTTTGGAAATACACTGGAACAGAACAGCCTAAAATTAACAGAAATAGCCAGGAGCAGTCAAACGCATGTTGATTTAAAACACATACATTCCTGTGTCATCACCGCCTGCAGAGACTCCGGGAGCAGCCTTGCCCTCTGTAACCATTTAGATGACAAGCCAAGAAGCCACATCACGGCCCGAGGCCTGGCTGTGTTTGTTTCACAGGCTGGGGAGACCTGCCTGCCACTAAATGGAGCTCACAGGGTTAGACTACAGAGGCCACTTCCAGTGTCTCAGGAGGTCGAGGAGGGACCAGGGAAGAGTCAACCTCCTCACCAACTCTCAGACCCTAATGCAACCTGAAACCACTTACTTTGGAAAGGGCTGTGTGTGTGTGTGTGTGTGTGTGTGTGTTAGTTATACCGGGGGGGATTGAACCCAGGGGTGTACCCCACTGAGCTGCATCCCTAGCCCTTTTATTTATCTTTTTTATTTTGAAACAGGGTCTTGCTAAATTACTGTGCTGGCCTCACACCTGCAATCCTGTTTCAGCCTCCCAAGTACTGGGATTATAGGCATGCACCAACATTTCTGGCTAAAAAAAAAAGCAATATTTAAAATAGCTTTGGTATTATTTGTAAGGAAATGGTTTGATATCTCAAATTTAAGAGCTTTTGTGAACTCTTAGAAAAGTGCTAAGGTCCAAAGAGTGGACACCACTTGCAGATCTTAGCTGCACTTTCGGGAAGAGTCACTCTGCTGGGAGAATCACTTCATTTCCATGATACACAACTCACTCTTGGCTCACCTTATTACTCTAACCGGACCTTCGAAACAACTCCCCTCCAACAAAATTCAGCACTGTAATACAGTCTACCAACCTCAGCAACCCACCCAGACTGACCTCCCACAGTTCAGTGCGAGAAGGGGTGGGAAAGACTGCCCGGACCGTCTCTTCCCAAGAACGCTTCTGCCTTCTTCCCCCACCAACCTAGTGGGCTGTTTTTTGTTTTTTTGTTTGCTTTTCTAGACAATTAAAGCCTATGACATCTGAAGTTTCTACACACTTTGAAATATTCCCTAAACAAAGACAATGGCCTCTTCAAGACACACCTTTAAGGATATCTCTATTTGAGCTCTCTTCACAAATAGGGAGAGTTCCATTCTGTTTCCCAACCTTCTCCTGTCTTTGGCACACATCCACCATACTTCTTAGGACAACAGCTTTATGGCAGATTTCCTACCTCTCGTTTCATCCACAGTAGTCTTTAACTGGAGCAGAAAGTTCCCCCGGGGACTTTCTGGCAAGTATATTGCTTCCCTCAGAGCGCCATCCCTCTGACAAGCGGTTCCCAGTCCTGGCCACATGCTGGACTTGTGGGAAGAGCTGTGACGAATGGCCATGGCCCCATCTTCAGAGCTCCAGGAGGCATGGGGCGGGCACGGCCTCCACATCTTCAGTCTCCCTATGTGGATTCAACCTGCAGCCAGGAGAGAGAACCGCTACTCTGGACAGTACACCCACATCCTTCCAGTTGTAATGAGGGGCAGTGAGGGGCAGAAAGCTCAGAAAAGAGGCCCAAGGTAGTGCCAGCAATTCCTCTGACCAGTCGGCACTCTCCAGCAAGGACAGACGGGCACAAGTATGTGTACTATCTCTGCCACATTAATATACCCAAAGAGGAAGAGAGAATAGAAATCCACGAAAAAGTATGCCAACCCTTGAATCTGACAAGGAAAATTGGGATGCTCAATAGCCTTGTTTGCTACCAGTGTGTTCATTCAGCTACAGGATTTGTTTCTTTTTAACAGAAATCTTTTTGAATACACTATCAATACCAATACAACTAACTCAGACCATTCTAGCTTTCCTACCTTGGCACAGTAAGTTACATATCCTCCAAGAAACAGATCAGAGTAAAATTCCAGTCCCTACAACATCATGTGATCGTCCCTCTGGGTATCACAAAGTAGTGCATTTAATGGCCTCCCTAGCAGCTGTGGGGACCAGCACACACCACTCTGTGGCAAACAGCTCGTCGACAGGTGTGAAACAAAGCGCAGGAGTAACTGCTCGTTGGAGGGGCTCAGAAACAGATGGAGATGAACTTGAATTAGGACCAGAGCTTGGGGATGCCAAGCTAGATCAAGAAACCATACAGACTCACAGAGCCCTGGCACATCTCCACAACAGGGCGAGTGTGCACGATCTCCTACAACAATTGTGGTGACGGCAGAGGCTCAAGGAGGACAGAGGTGCCCAGGCACGGCGTTTCCCACAGCAGACACGCAGGAAGTTCACCCAATTCCAGCTTTCCCATAACCCATGACCCTCCCCAAAGAAATCAAGGAAAAGGAACCATAAAAATTTCATTTTAATGATACAGAAATAGTATATAGTACATTTCTTTCCACAGCAGCACTTCATTCATCTCTAAAAAATTTAACAAAATTAAGGCTAAATCAGAGCAATCTGATAGTAAAGGGGTATTTTATGTGGTGTTATTCTTAAAGAATGTTTTCATAAATATAGGACATTCTTCAGGCAAAAAAATTAAAAAGAATGTTGAACAAGATACCAGAAATGGAAATACAGTACAAAATGTGCTCCTTTGTATCAACCCACTAATAACCACAATGCCCCTGTGAAGTTTCAATGAGATTTTTTTAAAAAAAAGATGTTATGGTATGATGCTAAGACTTTCCACAGTTAAAATTCCTCAGTACAAGGCTGTTTTATAATATAAAACCAAAAACAGTTGAGTCTCCAGTATAATCCCTCTAGAATAAATAGAAAGTGGAAGTGGACAGTATTTAAAAGCACAAGAGACTGTACCTAAAGCCATGGTTCTCCCAGGATAACCCCTCCATCCCCAGCCTGGGGGGCTCTTGAGTACCCTGGCTACAAGCACTGCCTCATACTGCGATCAGGAAAGCAGATTCTATTTCCCTCCCACCTTCCCACTACCCCCAGCCACCTCTACTGGTTATCTTCCTGTCTCTGCTTTGACTCAAGTTGCTCCAGGATCTAGAGTAAGACAAAGGGTATTCCCTCCTGTCTCTTGCCCCCAGTAAAACATCTGAAAGAACAGTGCAAGACTAATCCCTGTAGGAAGCCTCCCTCTCTAAAGTTGCCTAGTCCAGACCATAGGGACAACCCCAAGAGCCACAGACACCTGCCTTCCTGTGCCCCGTGCACATCTGCTATGAGGGCTTCACCGCCTTTCCTCCTCCACCCTCATTTGCAGTTGTCATGGTAACATCCTCTTCTCCATCCCCCATCCCCAATTTGTTTTAGGGAATTCAAGGATTTTCACTGATGGAGAATTAGGAGTGTTGGTTATATCAGCAACCCCTAGGGAAAGTGGTCTTGTTTTTAATTATAGGCCTTATGGCCCACCTATTTTGACAAGGGCATCTTACTTTATGATAGGAGTATCCATCTCCCCAGAGAAAAATCTCCCCCATGTAATTTTAAATTTTTCATCATGTTTTCAACTTTGCATGAGAATTCTGTTTCTGTGTTTCTTTGGCTCCCGGAGTCTCAATTTCCCCTAAAGAAATTAAATAGAAGGAACATGTCCAGGTAAATAACATCAAATATCCTCTTAACACTTACTTGTGTTCCAAAGACTGCTAAAACCTCTAGGAAATAGTGGGTTGATATTCACATATCAAGATTCATTTCTCATATAAGTTCATATGTAAACACAATATAATTAACATCCAATTACACTCAAGTAGAATACTTAACCCAACAGCATTATATGATCCCACAATCACCAAAAGAGAAGGGACCTTTGAGGTCTTCCACGTCAGTGACTGGCGAGCTTCTGACTGACAGTTTCCTACCCTGGCATGAGGAGTCAGATCCAGCAGGCCTGGCCTGGGACCTTAGCATTTGTTTGGGGTCCCCCCCTATAAAATTCAGTAGTCCAACCACTTCACTATTCAGAGGAAGAAACTAAAACCTAAGAAGTCATGATGTCGTCTAAGGTTACGGCGCAAGCGACAGAGAAAGGGCCCAGGTCTCTTGTCCCTTAGTCCTTTACTTTCCTGGTACACCACATTGCCTTCCAAGACTTCCCCCAGACCCGTCACCCTCACACTTAAGCTAAACAACCATTAGTAAATGTTCTGCTGTTAAAACTAGGTGGTAAGCTGCTTGAGAGCAGGGACCAGGTCTCATGTGTCCTGTGGCACAATCCTAGGCACCTGATCAATGTCCAATAAATACTTGTTGGCTGCCACTCAGCTAAGGCTTAATACTGTACTCTTCATCCACATCTGTCTCCAGTCATCCAAATATAGATGTCAAGACCCAGCCAGGCAGGGGAGGAACTCCTGGATTTATTAAGATGCCGCCTTCAAACAACCAAGAATTTGGATGGCAATACAAATTCGGTAAGATTAATCTCTCTGTCTCTTTCTTGTTATCAAATGACTATGTGAAAAATTAATGAACCCAGAAGAACCTAGCTATTTACCTAAGCGTGTGCAAATGTAAATTACAAAAATCCTAAACTATTCTACGGAGAAAATCCTCAGCAATGTAACAACTACACTATGCTAATGTTTGTTACTGTGTCTCTTGGTTTTCAATGTGTTTTCCTAGTCTTAGGAAACATTCTTTTGTGGTTGGAGTCAGACTCCTTTATAAAGCTGATAGTGAGGGATGGGATACATTTAGCCTCTATATTTTAACATGGTGCTTTCCCCACGCCATGTATATAAACGTACACAAACACATACACACGTATTTATCTGAAGGTGGAGGAACGTGACTTGTTATATTTTTCTATTTGCAGGTATGGATCACAAACTATGTTATAAATAAAATGATTCTACTATATTATCATCTTGAACGTAGGTATGATAAGGAAAAAGGATAATTAAAACATTTAATATTTACGGAAAATATTAAAGAAATTTTAAGACAAAATAACTCAACAGGCATATCAGCCACCTGTGCCATGCAGTCCAGCCCTGACTGTGTCCCCTTGACAAACCAGGCTCTGATGGAACAAGGAACAAGGAGGGACCACTCAGAAGGACAGGAAGGGACAGGCGGGGGAAGAAGCTCCCTGGCTGGTTCTCAGGAGTACGGCAAGGACTCAGACCTCCCAGCGGCTGCAGCTGGCCCCTGGCACCCTTTACTGCACGCTCCCTCCCCAGGTAACGCTAAAGGATGCAAACCTCCACTTGGACAAGATGTGGCTGGGAATCATTTATGGATGAGGTCCCTCCCACTTCAAGAAGCCTCCACCCCCGAGCCCTGGAACCATGTGCACACTCAAACAAGTCCTGAGTCTTCTACCCTGTGAGCTGGGCAGTTGATCCTCCTCAGCTTGGATTCTCAAATTCTATAGAAAAGCCTCTCCCCCCCTCCTGTTAAATCCAGTCTTATCTACATATAGATTCCTGGTCATTCTTCCAGATAACCTTTTAGAATCATTCTGATAGGCTCATTCCTCCATTTCTTCACTCAGTACATATTTATCATGCAGTGCTTGGGTTGAAGGCGGATGGGGCTAGAAGGAGCCTGGACCCTGCACCCCACGCCCGCTCCTCATGGCCTCACAGGTGAGGCGAGCCAGCCCCCCCCCCAGGACTCTCAGCCTCCACACCCTCTCCAATCATCCACCCAACCTTTGCATTTAGCAGTGCAAAACCTAGTGCAAAATGTGTGTTCAATTTTCATTCAAAAATGAAAAGGTTACAAGTTCAGTTTTTGTACCTTACTAGCAAAATGGAATGATAAAAACAAAGGGGGAAAGTGCCTTTAAAAATAACTACAGGTTTGTAAAGACTCCTCCTTCCACTTTTTCGGACAATAAGTTATTTTATAAAGTCATATGCTATGTGCATATGACATCTTTTCTGTCTTTCTGCAAGGTTAGGAAGTCATTCCAGAAAGACAACACCACCACAACACAACATTCAGAGAATCTACATTCCACAGCACTGACATTTATAATTTATGGTTCTAGTCTACAACATCCACTGTGGTCTATACACACACTATGGATAGTACCTAAGAAAATATCCATTTTCTGCTATTTTATCAGGAGGATGAAGCTGCTAACATTTCAATAAAATATGATTCACAACTGTTATTATCTCAAGTGAAACCAAACTGAATTTAGTGAGTCTGACTGGTAAAACTTTAAGTCTTATTTAAAATAATTGAGGTTTATTTAAAATAAACCTCTTATTTATTTAAAATAATAGAGTTTTAAATATCTAAGACATGTATTTGGGGAAATGTTAATGAGTAATTCCATATGCCAATTTTGTGTTCTTATGAACTGTATATTTGTATACGAATATATTACTTATCACTCCAATCCTTTCATAAAATTTACTGTGTCCTGTTCCATAAAATAACTAGAACACTTAAAAAAAATACCCCTGTTGGCTGACAGTTACTATATGGCTAAAGAGCTTCAATTGCTGAGTACCCTAATCCTCCAAGAAAATTACATCAAAAATGGACATTTTATGACAGAATCACTAATTTATCTCAAAACCAGAACACACAGAAAATAACACCATTAAAGGAATTTCAGTATTTTCTGACCACTATTGCAGAAACACAGAAACTTAGCAGATTTTAGACATGCAGAAATCAGCACTATAGAGGAAAGAGTTAAGTCAAACTCAGTACACCTTTAACAGCTGGATAGAAAGTAGACTCTTAATAAAACCAAATTATTTCTTCCTCAAGGCAACCATTAGCTACAAAGGAAAAATGATTTCATCTTCTTGGTCCATAAAGAAGAAACATTTATTTACATTCTCAATGGACTAAAAGAGGTTTTTAAACTGTCACAATTAAAATTTTATGCTTCCAAAAATATCATATGATCAATGCACTTAACTTAAAGCTTCAGGTATTAATAACTTCATTTAGACTTCTTAAAAAACCAACACAAACATACTTTCTAGAGTGCAAAATGCTTCTTATTAAATACTTCAGTAACACAAAAGCAATTGGTTTGGAAACACAGGAATCCTTTCCCAAAGGGCCGTCACCACAAAGACGCCCACTGCCGGCAATGGACGCAGAGCAGAACCGCCAGCTCGAGGGAGACGATGCTGGGAATCCGAGCTGTCTTCTCTTCGCCTCTCCGCCTGACGCAGCTACTTGTACAAGCTCATGGTCGGGCTCTGGTACATGCACATGTACGCGTCACAGAGAAGTCTGCGTGCACAGCCCTGGATTCTTCTGGAGTCCAAGGAGTGCAGGTCCTCCGGAGACATCTTCAAGTATTCTCCCACTTCCGGACAGGGGGTCACTTGAGGAATGTTGAAGCCATTCTGGCCACCTACGAGGAGGAGGAGGAAGTCCTTTTAGGGAGTGAAGTTCTAAACTCTCTTGCCATCTTGCCCCACTAACACAAGTTTATGACCCTAGAATCTGGTCCAGGCTGAAATTCACTTCTCATTTCTAGAAGTTAAAGTATCCTTTAACAAGTTTAAAGGAGGTGAGGTTGAGGTGAGATGAAGTTTTTCATCTCTCAGCTTCTGGAAGGATTCTAGGGCCAAGAGTAAATAAAATTGGTAAAAGGTTACATTTCCTGAAAAAGCCCAATACCTACTTTCCAGACTTCGCTCTATATTCAGTTATTCAAGGAATGATGTTATCTCTACATATGCACTCAACCTTCAGTGCCTCCATTTCCATATCCCTTTCCAGACTCAAGCACCCCAGCAGGCTTCGCCATGAGACTGTCCAATTTTGAGCAGGTCTAGTAAAATGAACATTATTACATCTCCCTACATTTTAAAAAACATATTTGCATACCTCTAGCAGTTTGCTTTGCATATCATCAGTCTGTGCATGAAGATACTCTGACACTCTGATTCCAGGAAAAGCCCTCTGGTTGGGAAAAAAAAGTTCTCCCAATAGCTTTTCTAAATGTCAGAAATCCTATGCTTTTGAGCTATACTGTTAAATATCAATGTTAGCTGGGGTAAGGGCACATGTACTGAAGGGGCCAGGTTGCACCCCTCAAGTAGCAGAGAGCTGAGGAAAGGTTAAGAACTCTTAGTCTAGAGCGTAGGCCTGTGGTCAAGAGGATGACACCACTCACTGGGGGCATGTGAGGTTATTACTAGAGGGCCACACTAGAAGACCTTGGGACTGGGGCTTGAGAGAGTGGCTAGTGGAAAAATGGGGGATAAGAAGAATGGAGGGTCATGGAAGTCATACTTCCCAACCTTGTCCGGGGCTGGCCCTAACCTGTAAGCTCCAGACAGGTAGGGTCAGCTGTTTTGACAAGCACTTTGCTCCTGACACCTCCTCAAGCCCCTGGCACTCAGGTACAGATTAAGTAATGACTAAGCATTCTAGAAAACAGCCCAGAAAGCACAGTTCATCCCTGATTTCAGGAAGAAACATTAAATGCAGAATAGGCTTACTTTTCCAAAGAGAGTATTTACTTCTGCTCTTAGCTTTTGTTGTTTAGAAGAGAACATAGTTCAGTAATAAAAAAATAGCCATGAGATCAGAAAGACTGAGTTAAATACAAGCTCTGTAACTTTAGCCACCTCAAACCTCAGCTTTCCTATCAGAAAAACAGCAATCATCCCATCTTGCGAGGGTTTTGATAGAATGATTAATGTGCTCCCAGAAAACGTGACATGTAGGTACTCAATAAATGGCTACTGCGGTTCATACGAAAATGAGCGGAAACAGCAAAATCTTTCAGACCCGAAATAAGAATGTGGGAATTCTTCAACAAAGAGCATGTGCATGTCAAAATGTCACAACAATATTACCCCTTAGTTTAGGTAGCAGGGCTGTTAATGCATCCCAAGATTTAAGTCTGTGCCACCAAGATTCCTGAAAGGATTTTGCCACATAATATCTTATAACTCACAACAGGCTATCCCATTATGAACTATCCCCCACAAACTAAAAGGCTGCCACGCGTGGAAGAAAGGATTTTTAAATACCATCCCGATCAGCCATGCTGTCGAAGAAGAGCCAGGCAGAATCGTCCTTCCCATACTTCACAAAAGCAACATAGTGGCTTGTTTCTATGCAGAGGACAGCAAATAACTCCATCTTCTGACAAGGGATGCAGCCATGTCTCCAGTCCCAGTCAGGTAAATCTTTGGGAAGTGACACTGGATTATATTTATGATTCAACCTCTTGGGATGAAGGTGGACCTAAAGTGGACCATGAAGAGAATGTCATGAATGCGCTAGACTCCATGTTTCAAATGATAGACCCACTGGCTCTTCCTGACAACATCCCTTATAAACAGCACTGAGCACTTCACAGGTGTCTATCAGCTCAACAGAAGAGGCATCAACAATACCAGCTCATTATGGACTTTTAAAGTTAATTATGATCTTGAAAGCCTTCAAAACCTGAACTCTGTTTTCAACTACAAATAACACTATTCCACATCCATTATGTGGAAGCGAACTTACTTGAGTGTTGCAGGTTTTACAAAACTGCTTGATCTTTCCGGCTGAGATGTCGGGATCATCATAGCATTCTCTGCACTCATACATGGCCAGCCCTCCACAGATCCGGCACTGCCTGGGAGCTGCAGTGGGGAGACAGGGAGGGGGTAGAAGGGCCTTTAAAAACTGCATTCCTAGCCGGGTGTGGTGGCTTGTAATCCCAGTACTTTGGGAGGCGGAGACCGACCCGAGGATCTGGGTTCGTGGCCAGCCTCAGCTCCCTCTCTCTCCCAGTCTCTCTCTCTCTCTCTCTCTCTCTCTCTCTCTCTCTCTTTCTCTCTCTCTCTCTCTCTCTCTCTACTTAGTGAGGCCCTCCGCAACTTCATGAAGACACGGTTTCAAAAAAAATAAAGTATAAAAAATAGGGCCAGGGGTGTAGCGCGGAGGTAGAACGCCCCTGGGTTCAATCCCCGGTACCGCCAAAAGAAAAAAACTGCATTCCTTCATTAAAAAGATTTAAAGGAAAGTTGTGCTTTAAAAAGGATAATGTTCAGGGCTTCAAAAAGTCTATTCCTCTCTAATCTTCTTAAACTTTAACTGGATATTTTCTTATATTTGTAATATCTTTAAAGACATTTTCTTTGACCAAATACCTATTTTTTTTCTAATAATGTATTCTAGAGTGGTTTCCCCTGACTATAAAATGTCTTTTGATGAAAATTCAAAGATAAAAGGAAGAATAAAAAAATCTGGAAGTACTTATATTTTAGTTAGCAAGAGATAACATAATTGCTGTCAACATTATGAATTTTCTCTAATAATTTTATATCTGAATATTTATATAACTATATGTGTAGGAGTGTTTATACAGACACATATATATATATTAAGTTCCTCTGTAGAACCTGTTAGTGTACTAACATTTTCACTTACTGTTACATCATGACCAGGTTCAAAAACAATGGTCTTCAAAAATATGAATTTTAATGATAGTAGTTTCATTGTATGGATTTAAAATTCATTTACCTATTCCTTTATTAATATTTTGGTTGTGTCTAATTTCTTAATCACATGACAATAAGCATATCTGCATATAAAATGTTTATTTTCATTTATTTTTCAAAATAAATTCCCAGAACTAAAATTACTGGTTTAATATGTCTAAGCCCTCCAGATACTGATTGCCTTTTAGAAGTATTATATCCACAGCTGATGAGAATAACCTAACAGACTGTTTCTAAAAAACAACTAAAAAATTTTATACTTACTGTCTTCAAGTAAGTCTGTTATATTTAATTCCAGAGAAGGAAAAATTTTTTTGAATAGTTTAAAGTCTTTCCCAAATCGAGGCATCTGAATAATCAGACATGATGGTGCCTAAAACAGAACATATACATAGTTTTATTTTTATTTATTTTTTATTTTTTTAGCACTGCGGATTGAACCCAGAGGCATTCTACCTTCGAGCTATATCCCCAGCCCTGTTTTATTTTTATTTTGAAACAGGGTGTCACTAGGTTGAGAGTCTCAGTACTTGCTGAGGCTGTCCTCAAACCTGCGATCCTCCTGTCGCACCCTCCCAAGTACTGGGATTACAGGCGTGTGCCACCACACCCAGCTTAGACATGGTTTTAGAAATCAAAGTGCTAAAAAAAATAAGTTTGCCTGTGAAACTGAAATAGTCCTGGATGCCAAACCAAGCAGTGACTGTCACCACAATGCTGGTGGCCTGTAAAGCAGGATCCACCATGAATATGGAGTATGGACGCAAAGTATAAAATATAGGGCCGGGGGCATAGCGCGGAGGTAGAACGCCCCTGCGTTCAATCCCCGGTACCACACAAAAAAAAAAAAATACATCCACTATCTACAGTGTTACTTTAGCTTAGGTTCACATTTAGTAAAGGCTTTGGAGAAAGTGTTTTTGCAAATATAACATAGAAACTGTCATCACAGTTATCCTTTTATGTCAACAAATATCTGTGGCTGTTAAGGTTTTACCAAAATGTCCCTTCAGAGATGAACACGACAGAAATAAACCACAAACATGTACTACTAAAATCACATAGTTGGTAGACAATAAAAGAAAACTCATTTGTATCACTTGTTCATTAATCAGTATAAATGAATTATTGTCATTTTGTCTTTTAATGAAAGGGAGAAAGTTAATATTCTTTTTTGGATATATTTGGATAATAATTTGTTTGGGTAAAATGACAAAAAAACCCATAAATCATCCTTTTCCATTAAACTACTTGAAAGTTTTCAAGCTACAAATTATCTTTTTGTTTACTTGGCACCAAAAATCTAAAAAGTTCAGTCATAAGTCTAAGGCATTTTCTATAAGAATGAAGTTGAAACTGCATATTTTTTTAATTTTTGTTTTCTTAACAATGTGTGTTTCAAACTATTCTGTTGGTTAAAAATCAATGGACAATGAATTTATTAGTAGTCTTAAGAGTCACATAAAACATAGTATCACTAACCTCTGCAAATTTCAGGTTACTGTTGATAAAAGACCATTCTAACAACTGCTGAATTGTAGGAACTCCAACTTTCTCATTTTTTTCCATAAAAATTTGATAGAAGTAACAATCTTGTACTTTTTGACCTGCTGATCTAAGAGCATGCAGAAAAAAAAACATGTAACTTATTTATTAAATGCTTAATCAGAATGTGAAGTTGTTCCAGCAGGATCTGAGAACAGAAACCCAGGAAACTGATGGTGCAGCTCGGTATAGTCCGAACTTATGCAGAAGACCTAGTGAATGATTTCTTGCTTGAGTTTTATACTGAAAAGCTCTCTTGGTGATCAGGAGAAAGATCATGGAATAATATCCCCAATCCAGAAGTACTGTGTGAATAATAACGAGAAGTCCACAACTTCACAGTCCACATCTAGCAAACAGTAAACTGCATTTGGTGCTTAAAATGGGAAAATAAATTCTGATATGACTAAATGTGACAGACTCTTAAAAGACCTTCTAGACAACAGTCCCCCCCCAAAAAATGATGGTCCTGGGAAGTCATTACTCAGCAAATCAAAAGCAGAGCAAGGTAGAGAGCCTAAGGGTCTGCACAACTACTTATCCCACGCTTCGGCCAGAGCCTGCTGTCTGGTTAGATGGTCACTCATTCATTCAACAAATACCAAGTAAGCACCTACACATGGTCACCACGGTGAAGCCCTTACAGTGATCGTTTCCCTTCAAAATATTTTACTAGAGAATGCCATTAATCTATAATACTATCTCTACCAAAAGGATTAATAATCTTTAAGTTTACTATTTACCTTATTAGCAGAATTTCTAGGTTTAGAGTCACACTGTTTGTATCTAGACATATATCTAGATTTCAAGATTTTTAGGGGAAATATTAATACAATTTTTATAATAAGACCTCAGCAATTCAGAGACCAGCCTGCAGAAACCTTCCTCTTCCCAAAGCAAATTATGCCCCCAAATAAACAAACTTATTTGGTAACAAGGCAGCAGATTCTTGAGAACCCACAACAATAAGGACAATGACAGTCCAAAAGCCTATCGTGCCAGGCTATAATTATCAATTATAATATTGGTGATGCTATTCCAATATTATAACTGGATGCTAACTACTACATCAAAAGGCCAGAATTTTTCTGTGAGTGCCAAAAAACATGGAAAATTAATAGATAACAGAAAAAATAAGACGGGAAACTAAGAGAACTAAGAGAGTTGAAATCAGTGGAGGTGAGTGGTTAAAACAAGTAGAAATAAAGCTGTGGGTCGGGGAAGGATGGTGGCTGTAAGGAGCACTGAGTTGCAAACACAAGGAAGCTACCAAGAATGCGGAGAAGAAGACACACAAGTTTGTGACATTGGGACAGAAGAATGGGAGGGGCAACACCACCACTCAAACCTGACTCCTGAAGCTTTAGAAGGTTAAAACCCTACAGAATCACAACAAAGTTAATGTGATTGTACCAAACTCTGCAACTTAGACTGTATTCTCCACTAAGGAAAATCCAGGGCAGAAGGGTACAAATGGGTGCACTTTAAAAGAAAATGGACTTCTACAGAGAAGATAAAAACACTCGTGGATTTATATAATTTATGTCCATCTATCTTTGTGACACAGACCATAATGAATAATAGCCACAAAAGCTCTTCACCGGTTCTGGGCTACCCCCCAGTATGGAATATAATACAGATAATATATGTCTATGTAAGACTACTCAGACCGTGCTTATATAACGAGGAACTCAGATGCAATCTGAAAATCCCCTCTCTATCTCTGCTTCCCGATTGCTGGTATTATACCACTTTTTTTCCTGATTCCATCACTGTCATCTTGCCAGTGGCTATGACTTCAGTTTCACTTTAAGGCTGCATATGCAATTAGTCACTATTATTATTACCATCGTTGGTGTTGTTTTCTAACTGAAAGATTAATTTACCCAAGTTTACCAATTTCTTGATTCTTCCCTGCTTCTTGCATCCCACTCCTTTATTCTAAATTCAGTTTGTCCTACTAAAGTACATCTTGTAATAAGTCCCTGAGTGGTAATTTAGTCCTGGTTCTTACAGAATTCTGCACATCTTTATTCTTAGAATTTAAGTCTGTCGAGAATTCCGAAAATCTCATGAAACACTGTTTCAGCCCTATTATCTCTAGCATCTCCCTCAGAAATTGTGATTAGAGTCTATCTTCCATGTTTCATCCACTCTTTCTTGTGTTCCCACTCTTTATCCCTTGGCTCCACTCGGGGTATTTTTCAGATCTGTCTTCCGGTGGGCAATCCCCTCTCCAGCTGTGCACAGTGCCTCCGGCCGGTACCTCCCCTACCCATGATATATTTCCTATTTCTGGAAATTCCATTTTTGCCTGTTTGTTTGATTTTGTTCATCAAATCTGCTTTTAACCTCCATTAGTATTTAGTTCTTCTTTTGTCTCTTTGATTGTTTAAAATGTCTTACAGCCTTTGGGAACTGCTTTATTACTTCTGGTTGTGAGGCACTAATCTTTCTATTTGCTGCATCAGCTGATGCTCCCTCGGTCAGGAAAAAGAGAAGAGTACAGAAGAAGAACACTTAGGGGAAAACTACTAACTTAAAATATCTTGCTAGCCAGGCGTGGTGGCGCACACCTGTAATCCCAGTACTTGGGAGGCTGAGACAAGAGGACCACAGGCTAAAAGTCAGCCCCCGCAACTTAGCAAGGCTCTCAGAAACTTAGCGAGACCCTGTTTCCAAATAAAAAAATAAAATGGGTTAGGGGTATAGCTTGGATGTAGAATGTCCCTGGGTTCAAGCTCCAGCAACAAAACAAAAAAACTTGTTACAGTCTTTAAACAGTGATTTGCAGTATGAAGAGGATGCCTGGGGGAAAGGGGAGACAGTGGACCCCTCAGGGGGCGTCAGAACTTCCTAGGGCACTTTCCAAACTCCACGAGGCCTTCGGGCTCTCGAGAAGTGCCTGATCCTTCCCTGCCCCCTCTGAGAATCACTGCAGTAGTGAACCCACGTTAACACGGGCAAATATGACATCTCTTAGGTGTATTGGGCTTGTGGGGGTGTATGTATGAAAACTTGTTTTCAGCATCTGGAATTTATTTCTTTAAAAGATGAAAAACAAAACTGACCTTTTCCTCCAAAACTGCCTGCTAGATATCCCACATCATGTATTATATGTATCTTTCCTTCCCCATTTGTGTTTGAAGGCTGACATCTAAGATACTGAGCTTTCCATTCAGTTATACTCATCAATACCTCTAGTTTTATTCCAGTATTGCCAAAATAATTCTTCAATATTTCATCCATCTAATTTTGTAAAGAACTCTAAAAATCACTTTCTTGAGTTCTGAAAGAAAAAGGTTATGATCCTGCTCATATGCAAATTATTTTGTAAAAAAAGCATCTTTAAATTATTTCATCTTACCTAAAACAATCTTTCTCACTAATTAATCAAATCACCTTTCAGCTTTGTGTAAGCCTTTTTAAAATCTAGCTCAATAAAATTGATTGCTTGGTATTTGTGTGTGTGTGTGTGCGTGTGTGGTACTGGGGATTGAACCCAGGGGTACTACTCAAGAGGCAGAATTCTGAGCTACACCCCCAGCCCTGTTTTATTTTTTTATTTTGAAACAGGGTCTCACTTAGTTGTAGAGGTTCTCCTATGTTTCTGAGGCTAGCCACTAACCTGCAATCCTCCTGTCTCAGCCTCCCAAATACTGGGATTATAGTAATTACAGGCATACACCTGTAATTACACCTGGCTGGTATTTTACTTTCATGAAGTATGAAATTATTACTTTTTCCTGTCTGCTTGAAGGTATACCAAAATGTTACTGGTTTTTCTATGGTTATGATTTACATGGCTAAATTACAAATTCTTTTTAAAATTCTAGTAGTTTCTGCACAATTCTGTAGGATTTTCTAGATACACGCATGGATATTACCATGTTCGACTAGTAATGAATATATACCTGATGTTATGTTTCATGTCTTATTTGCTCCAACTTTCCAAATATCAAACCCTAATTGTGGGATCCCCCCTTGCTTCATCAGTTCATCACTCTTCACACTGGCAGCAAACAACGTCACTTAAGAGTAACCCATCTACAATTAGCTTTTAAGGAAGTGGATAATCCATTACCAAGATGTTCCCTAGAGAAACCCAGGCTAAAATTGAGACTGTGAGTACTCAAACTATCTGGGAAACTCAGCCATTTAAAACATCTCACCAAGAACTTAACTGCATTAAACTCAAGGCTTTTATTGAATGTGGAGGAAAGAAAAAGACCAAGTAGCTAAACTGAGAACAAGAGAGCTAATTTAAAATTAATTTAATTCTTTAAGTGATGGGTAGTCAAAAATAATGTCCTTACAGTGTTTGACTAGATTAGAATTAGATCCTCTTAAAAAAAAGAATTAGATCTTCTTAAAAGGTCATTAATTGAAATTACAAAAATATTCATATATAGTTTCATAAGAAAATAAACTATAATAATTTTTATTATTAGGGTTAAAATTAAAAGTACAAATTTACATTGGATTTGCCCTTCAAGTTAAGTATGGCACTACAGAGAGGATAATGATTACATTTAATTTGAATTTATACCTGCCTACCATAATTAGGAGCCCTAAACAAATTCAATATTAATCATTACCACTGAACAATGGCAGTGGAAATGAGGATGAGCTATTTTTCCAATGCTTCTATAACAATTTAAAAGTTACCTTATTTTTAACAATGGTTCTACCCTTAAAATGTGATGAAACAGGATATTTAAGAATTCTTCAGGATCTAGGAGAAAATAAAAAATCAAGTCAGTCACAGGCAAATTTAAAAATTATTATTTATAACAATCATATTTCTATACACAATTCAATCTTATCCATTCATTATTATTTCAATTAGAAGCATGACTTTCAAGATTTCCTGACAAAGGAAAACTACAAAGGATATTTAAAGATTCCAATAAAGTACCGTTTCAATTTTGTTATAATTTTATTGCATTTGAAAGGGAATAATCATTTATGCACAGCGAAATAATTTTTATTTCTTTGGGGGGTTTAACATTAAGTAGAATAAAACCTGAAATATGCCCTGTTTTTTCCTGCTATTTAAATAATTATCAAGCTGGGAGTGGTGGCGCACACTTGTAATCCCAGTACTTGGGAGGCTGAGACAGGAGGATCACAGGTTCGAAGCCAGCCTCGGCAATTTAGCGAGGCCCTCTGCAAACTTAGTGAGACCATGTTTCTAAATAAGAAATAAAATCGGGCTGGGGGTGTAGCTCAGAGGTAGAAGGCCCCTGGGTTCAATCCCCAGTACCAAAAACAAAATAATAAAAATAAATAAATAAATAAATAATTATCAAGTCTTTAAATATCATAGTTGGTTATAGTACACTGTTAACAAGTTCAAAGTCAGGAGTTGAATCTTTAAGTAAATCCATTAGCTATGAATAGATTAGAACATTGACCATAAACTTAATCCTAGCTAGTCATTTTGTAACTCCATTTTATACGGAAAACTAAGTGGGAAATATAGGGAACTCAAGGTGCTCCTTTACCATGGAAAGAGAAACAACTCAGGCTATCACGGCCCAATGAAAGGAGAGCATTTCACCTCTTCACTTAGTACAGTGCAGCCAGCCAGCTTCATGAAGGGTTCATTATTCCACATAGCCATGCACTTTTCAAAGAGAATAAAAATTTACAAAGTGGGGAGAAAATTGCATGCCACATAGAAAAAGAATTCTCTTTGTTTTTGTTTGTTTTTATGGTCCTGGGGATTGAACCCAGGCCTCTTGCATGCTGGGCTAGCATTCTACCTCTTAGCTACATCCCAGCCTCCCCCCAAAATCTCATTTAAAATTAAACCCCAAACTACACAGATAACAATTTAGCATATTCAGCTAACGATTTAGCATATGCTTTCAAGTTATTTCCAATGCATATAGTATAAATTAAGATGGTCACCTTTTTCTTCAGAAGTAAATCCTGATGCAGCCTCAACTTTTTCAAGTATTTTCCTCAGTTTCATAATTTTTGTGGCACATACATATCCATATCTATGTTAGGAAAAAACTGTTAATTAACTGATGCTGGCATATATAGTAAATTATATTACACATCTTAATAATAACATATTTCTTATACAACTCCAGCATGTCATAAATCAATTGGCTAGGCAATTATTTTGAAGAATACAAGTATAGCCTTCTTTACTGAAGTTTGAAAAATTAAAGAGCTAGAACCAAAGTAATCCCAGACACAAGTATATATCTTAAAAATAATTCATATACTAATAGAAGTTTGTGATGATTGAGTTTTAAATATTTGCTAACAAATTAAAGCATTTACACTATAAAACAGAATATACAATTTTGAAAAAGTCTTTTTAATCCTAGAAGATGAAACAGCTTCCAAAGGAAATGGGAAAGGAAATTAATAAGATACTGAAAATAAAAAATCTACAATCAAACCAATCAGCAAACAAACCAACACACCATTTTCTCTCATCTTTGTCTGAACACAAGATATAGTCAATGTCAATTCTTGACAAAACTCTAATTCTAAAAATGGCTTCCGAAGAGACCTTAGGGGCCACATGGGCTTAACAAGGGCAAGTCAGAATCAGCCAGTCTTATATCCACTTTTTATACTATTTTATATTCACTCATTAACTCTCTGCAACCAACATATATTGAACATCTACCACTTCCATAGTAACCTACCCTTTAGCCATGGGGAAGACAAAAGGAGTAAGGTGAAAAAGAAGGGATCCTGCTTTTGAGAAGCTTGCAATGGAGAAAGCAGGGTTTCAGGACCAAAGCCAGCTGGTTTTATTCAACCAAGATGTGAATGCTACAGACACAGGGAATCTTTATCGCAACAGGTCATCTGACAAGTTTCTTCTTGTGAACAGGGTTGACAAAGTGTAATTAATTATGAATCTTAACTGATTGGACAACAGTATCCAAAGAATGTTTACCAATGGACTTTTGATATTTTGGATAGAAGGAAGTGGTAACACACTTTAGAGTTTTGTATTTGACCTGCCTTGTTCTATTATCAATTACTTCGGGGGGGAAAATAGTTTATAAGTTTGCATAAGACAAAGTAATTAATGTGAAGATCAAGACTTATAATTATCCTAAAGGGTAAAACAATTACAGAATTCAATATAGAATTTAAGGAAAACAAAAGATATAAGTGAGGTAATTTATTCTCATGTAATTGACTTTCCTAGTCATATGATTTAGTAAGTCATTAGGAATGCTCATTACATTTTAGTATTCTGCTTTTTTAGTCAAAATCTTCTATCAGACTTTTTTTGTTTTAATTGTGGGTTGTTTTTTTTTTTTTTGCGGTACTGGGGATTGAACCCAGAGGCATTCTACCTCTGAGCTACACCCCCAACCCTATTTTTTTAATTATTTTGAAACAGGGTCTCACTAAGTTGCAGAGGGCCTCACTAAGTAGCTGAGGCTGGCTACAACCTGGATCCTCCTGTCTCAGCCTCCCAAGTACTGGGATTACAAGCATGTGCCACCACACCCAGCTTGTTTTAATTGTTCAATAAGAAAATATGTCACAAAATTTAAATTTGTCTTAATATAGACTTTAAATTACATAGTTTTCTCTCTGTATTCCTGAATGAACAATTTTTTAATTTACGGCCATAATTCTTTATAGTTTAAATTTTATAATGTGACATTATCACACATCACTACTACTACATATCAAAAATCTTTACTAGCTGGTCATCTATTACTTGGGCTTGGACCATCACAAATTGTTT
Organism: Glis glis; assembly: GCA_004027185.1. Classification (NCBI taxonomy): domain Eukaryota; kingdom Metazoa; phylum Chordata; class Mammalia; order Rodentia; family Gliridae; genus Glis; species Glis glis. Next base: position 21,846 of record PVJS01003538.1, on the reverse strand, counting down.
TCTGTGGCAAAAAACAAAAACAAAAAAATGACATATTTATAATTCCTAAACTAGAAAATGGGAAAAGAATAAAAAATCACCTTATTAAGGGAGATAGAGGCCTAAATATATATCCTTTAAACAAAAACATGCCACTAAAATACATCTCATCTGTTTCTAGTACAGAAGTATTAAATGCCATTCTATAAACAAAAAATTTCCCTTACTTCTTTTCTTTTAGATAAATTAAGTTTAAGAAGCTAGACTATACCAATTTGACTAATCAGCATGATTACTGTTAGTAGGAGTGTTGGAACAAACTATTCTAAAAGATAAGAAGCCAAGTACTATGTATCAGCTTTTCTAAACCTACTGCAATTGCTAACTTGTAATATACTCTACCAAAATGGTAGAGTCAACATTTCAAGTCATTGCATGAAATACACTATGTTCTATACATTGGCTGGACTTAAGAAACTAAATAAGCAACAGAAGTACAAGAACCAAAGGTTTAAAAAAATCAGTTATTTCACCATAGGAGCTAATTTTCACCCATTTCTTATTATAGGCATATTCATGGACCAGAAAAAAGCAAACAGAATACCCTCTAAAGGCAGAATAACTCCTCTCCTACTCACAGTCTCAGAGGGTTAACGATCTCTGTCCTCAGCAGCTCTTGAGTTTCACTGTAATATTCTACATCGTTCTTTTCTTTGGGTCTAAGTAATACAGTGTCCAGAACAGAACTGAAAGCAAATAAGCTGCAAAATAAAAACATTATTTTTCCTCAAGCTACAAACATAACATTTTTTGAGAAATGGTTTCTAAAAAGAATCAGGAGAGGAAAAGAAGACTAGAGAACAACAACAAATTTTGTTTTCTCATGAAGATAGGTACCTAAGAGCCCTGTGAAGACTCCCACAGTCCCATCATCAGGGCTGCGAGAACCTTCCAGGTCAAGGAGAATACTAATATGGAGAAGGCGAACTGTGGACTAACATGGATTATTATCAGGAAATCTAAAGAATATTATAAAAATGCTATAAGGTTTATTTTTGTCAACACATCTGAGAGACAAACTATTCTGCCAACAAAATGGCCTACTACCTTTATTCTTTTCCCTACTTTTTTGTTTGTTTGTTTGTGGTACTGGAGATTGAACCCAGGGGCACTCTACCACTGAGCTATACCCTTTTTATTTTTTATTTTGAAACAGGGTCTCACTAAATTACTGCTCACTGGCTTTGAACCTGCAATGTGATCCTCCTGTCTCGGCTTCCCAAGACAGGCATGCACCACCACGCCCAGCCCTGCTTTTAAAACTTTAACATTTGATGTTAACTTCCTAGTTCTTATGACAAAGCTGTACAGAGCTGGCAAGTTATACTCAATTTAACTTCCAGTGTACAGTCCCTCAGGGCCTAAAGATTCTTGGTTAAATCTTCAGAAGTCTAATAATTCTTGCCATGTTAAGTTGTTCCAGTTTGGAAAAAAACACATATATGAGGACAACAGTGCTGTTATTGAAAATAATTTTAATAAAGTAGTTTATGATTGCCTCTACCTACTAAAACAAATGTATCATACATGAAGCCAGTGGCTTACTGGAAGTCATGTTATTTGATATGTACACAAAGATAACTATGCTTATTCAATTCAGCTCCCCTCAGTATATATGTTCCAGGTGTATCACCATCATTCAGATCTTATTCATTTTCACTGAATAACTTTTATATTAATCTTTGCATACAGAACAAGAGACAACGTTCCACAGTGTCCTAGGAGGACATTATGGCACGCGAATCTCCCTTTCTTTCCTGGCCCCCCGTCTCTCTGCTCAGAGGCAGCTGGAAGTTTATTCCAGATACATACACACAGATATACACACTCATACACACATACATACCCCACTGCACTGCCCATTCCTACTGCACTAATTTTAAACTTACCAGAATAACGTCGAGTCTAAGTAACAAGAATTGTAATGACCCTGGATACCTTTCTTCTTTCCAATCATTATCTCTAAACCTTCTTTTTCCATTTTTGGAGGAGTGTTTTCTTCCACTACTTCACTTAAGTAGCCTCCAAATGCTGAAAAAATAAAAAATGAAAATGAAAAGAATTCTTTTAAACTATTACAGTATGTATTTCCTTATGCCTTCATTTTAAAACATATCTTGGCATTTTTACACAAAATTTGTTTTTCAACCTTTGGTTAATCTCTATTCAGCTTGGTTTATAAAAAAAAAAAACTACTGTTCATTTCCAACCTTACTCTCTCCACAATTTAAAAAACATTCTAGAGTCTAAAGTAACATGCAGAAAATGTCTGCCAAATAAAATATTTTGTTTCTAAAATTTTTATTATTTACCCAAAATGCTTCATTTTCAAGTCTAAAAAGAAAACAAAAAAATTTCAAACTACAATTTCAACATTAGGAAAATGTTCTTCATAAAGATGGCTTTCCTATTTACATCTGCTTAACCCTCAAAATGCTGCACCACTTTTATCCAGAACCAAGAAGGGACAGCATCAGGAAATACCACCTATTACAAGTGATGAGGACAGATATCCATCTATCAATCTAAAACTACTTAGATCAATGGATTTCTTGATAGAATATGCTGACTTAAATACTTAAGTAATACATTAAGGGAGAAGTCGGTGCCAAGAAGAGGAACCTCCTGTGTTGCTGAACACTAAGTATCTGTAATCAACAAGAAGAGAAAAACAAATCCCGCTTTTTAAAGAGTCCCAAACACCTTTCCTGACTAACATTTTTAAATGTTACTTCTTAGGATAACTAACTTTCTTACATACCCAGTAACAATCCTTACTGATTTAAAAGTTTGATGAACAGTGTCACTGTCAACTAATGCAAAATGGTATGAAACAGAGTCATCCAGATTGGTAAATAAATGAAAAGCATCCAAATACCTAAAGAGTTACAGCGTTCGATCTGATTGGAAACAGGCTGCAGGGACGCAAACCTAGAGTCAGGCCTACAGCTCTTCAGTTTAACAAACAGCGCCTTCTTCAGAGCACAGGTAAAATACCGGGTGCCCCTAAAGGTTCCATCTGTACAGCCTGCACATTCATCTTCCTGAAAAAGAAAGGCTTCCATATGCGTTATACAGCACCTTACAAAGACAGCACACAAGGAATCACGGTGTTTCAGACATGGCCCTGGTTTACCCTTTACCATATTCCCTCTTCACACTTACACTGAAAACTATCAAGAAAAAGGGGCTAACTAATAAGTGCTTTAGCCCTCAGCTAATGATTTAAGAAATTAATTCCTTAATCTTAATCTTAATTAATTAAAAAATTTATTCCTTACTCTAGTCCTCAATACATTTCCTTTCAGAATACATGCTGAGGCCTTCCCTGGTAAGCTGACTTTCCTGTACCATTTCACGAATGTTAGAAACCAGGGGTGGGCTGGGGGCGTAGCTCAGTGATAGAGCGTCTGACTAGGATGCGCGAGGCCCCTAGGTTCAATCCCCAGCAATGCAAAATAAGTAAGTAAGTAAATATATGGATAAGCAAATAAATCTGAGGGGAATGAGGAGGCTAATTATTTTAACTACTCCCCTAGCAGTACTCACTAGCATGGAAACAAAGAAACAAGCAAATGAATAAGCCAACAAATCAAGAAATAGATTTTAATAAGAGCTAAATGTATTCAAATTCCCCTCTTCTCATTACAAAATATCAAGCAATATGCATTCCTGATCTCCAAAGGGAAAATATTTCCCTCTACCAAAAATATCAAAAGATCTCTAACGATGGTGATTAATTTTAAAGCAAATGATACAGCTTAATGGGGGAATAGAGCTGAAGAAGAAAAAGAAAAGCTGAAAACAGATTGCTTTCTTTACTGCATTCTGCTTAATATACGTAACCTTTATACATCAGCCCCAAATTTCATTGTTATTCTTTCAACATAGATCAACTAACATTAGGGACGAATGAGGCAGAAGCCTAAGGAGTGGCAAAGGGAAGTCAGGCAACATGGTTATAAAACTTTTCTCTACTTTTTGACAAATACAGTGGTTTGCCAGAAAACATATAATAGGGAAAATCTGTACAAAACACCATATAGAAAAGAACTGCAATTTTTGGATCAAACTAAATTACCAGTTCTAGGCCAGCCAGCACTTCGTTCAGTCCTGGTGGCTGGCCAATCCAACGGATCACCCCATAGAAAGGAGGGTTCTCTTTGACCTCGGCCAGGGAGCCCACTTCTAGGCCATGCGAGTTGCCAGAGGACATGGGCAAGGGTGGGCTCTCCTGCACAGGGGCACTGTTCAGCTCTCCCATCACAGACTGGACCGACAGAGAAAGGGGGCTGTGACCGATGCTCCCATTACTACTGGGCATCTTTGTCAGGCTGAATGGCAAGGAGTGAAATCTGCTCTCGCTGGACAAGGAGTTCATGGGAGGGGGCTGCAGCGGTGGTGAAGAGTGTCCAAAGTCTGGAGGTGACTCTGTAAGTGACTTGGCAGGGTCTTCTGCAACTACAAAAAAATTATTCTCAATTAGAGAAATGTATTCAAGAATATCAAACATGCCTTATATCGCTAATAGTTTATAGACATGTATCTAGTCCAACTGCCCACCTGACCTCTCCACTAGGATTCAAGTAGGCACTCAATATCTCCAAAACAGTACTCTTGCTTCTCTTCCCCACCTCCAAAATTTTCTACCTCAGTAAATGGCACCCAACTGTTCAAACAAAAAAAAATCTATTATTGATTGGTATCATATAGGCTCTATTCTTTGCCCATAATACAGTGAAGTTAGAAATCAGGACAAAAGGATACAAAAACATTTAAGAAACAATTCTACACAACTAGTGGATCAAAGAAGAGATGATGATAATATGTTTTAAAAATAAAGAAAAAGCCAGGTGTGGTGGCGCATGCTTGTAATCCCAGTACTTGGGAGGCTGAGACAGGAGGATCGCAGGTTTGCGACCAGCCTCAGCTACTTAGTGAGGCCCTCCGCAACTTAGTGAGACCCTGTTTCAAAATAAAGAATAAAAAATAGGGCTGGGGGGGGGGTTCTCGGATGTAGAATGCCCCTGGGTTCAATCCTCAGTACCGTAAAAAAAAAAAATAAAGAAGATAGAAAACAAAGAAGGAACACAATAAAGTAATACCTACAAAGAAAAATTTATATAGAGTTTATTTTAGAAAAAATAAAACCTAGATATTAATGAACTCAGGATATAACTTAGGATTTAGAAAAACAGACTAACACCCCCAAAAGTACGCAGCCAGGTGTGGTGACGCACACTTGTAATCCCAGTACTTGGGAGGCTGAGACCGGAGGATCCAGGTTCACGGCCAGCCTCAGCTACTTAGTGAGGCCCTCCGCAACTCAGTGAGACCCTGTTTCAAAATATAGAATAAAAAAATATAGTGCTTAGGGTATAGCTCGGAGGTAGAATGCCCCTGGGTTCAATCCCCAGTACCACAAAAAAAGTACACAAGAATAAACAAACAAAAATTAATGAAAGAGAAAACATATGATAAAGCTGAAAGCAGAATAAACACAAAGACAGAAAACAATTCAAGAGAAAACAAACACACAGTATCATAGCCAAAAGCTATTCCCTTAAAATGACTAGTACAGCTGACAGCCAGGCACTGCAGATTGGGGGGGGGGGTGAACTGCCAAATAAATAGTGCTAAAAGAATCAGTTATCCATATGTTTAAAAAACAAACTGGAATCCTAGTCATAATCTACAAAAAATCAGTTCCAGATGACTTAAAAACAAATGTGAAAGGAGGACTATAAACTTTTAGAAAACAATATAGAAGAATGTTCTCTATGACTTCAGGATAGAAAGAAATTTCTTAAACATAAGTATGCAAACCATAAAGGAAAAAAAGACTGATAAAAGGACCACATTTAAATTAAGAACTTCTTATTCATTAAAAGGCATCATAGTGGGAGTGAAATTAGAGCCACAACAAGGAAAAAATAATTTACAATACACAGTACTGAAAAAGATTAGAACTTGAAAAAGGATTGCAAACTAATAAGATGACAAAAAGAAAACTAGAAAAAAAACAGACAAAAGACTTGAAAAGGCAACTCAGTCGCCAACAAATCAACGAAAGATTCTTGCCCTCATTAGTAAGTAGGTAAGTGAAAGCCCAAATCAGCATGACTATCATCTCAAAAGCTCAAGGTCTCAGAACATTAGCTGCTGGTGAGAAACATGCTGAGCCCACAGGTAAAGCCGTGTTAGTGTGTTCATCGCCACCACGTCCTACATCTGTTTCTCATAGTTCTGTCTTGACAATTTGACCATAAACTCCAAAAAGACAGGGGCATGTCTGTTTTTTTCTCACCATTGTAACCTCAGAGAATTCCTGGCACATAGTAAGCCTCAATAAATATTTGTTAGCCAGGCATGATGGTTCACACCTGTAATCCCAGTATTTGGGAGGCTGAGACAGGAGGATTACAGCTTCAAGGACAGTCTCAGCAACTTAGCAAGACTCTCAGCAACCTAGCGAGACCGTTTCAAAAACAAAACTCAGAGTTTTGTTTTTGAAACAAACTCAGAGGATCCGGGTTCGCAGCCAGCCTCAGCTACTTAGTGAGGCCCTCCGCAACTTAGTGAGACCCTGTTTCAAAATAAAGAATAAAAAAATAGGGCTGGGGATGTAGCTCGGAGGTAGAATGCCCCTGGGTTCAATCCCTAGTATCGCAAAATAAATAAATAAATAAATAAAATATAAGGGAGTATTTTCAAAAGGTCATGAAAGACCTCGACAGAAAGGCCTTTAAATGATTCAATTAAAGCCAGGCATGGTGGCACACACTTGTAATCCCACTATATGGCAGGCTAAGACAGGAGGATCACAGGTTCAAAGCCAGGCTTGGCAACTTAGTGAGTCTCTCAGCAACCTAGTGAGACCCTGTTTCCAAATAAGAAATAAAATCAGTCTGGGGGTGTAGCTTGGAGGTAGGATGCCTCTGGGTTCAATCCCTAGTACCAAAAAAAAATAAAAAATGAAGTAAAATGATTCAATTGATTATACAAATCTTCTACCCTAAGCAGATCAGTTAAGAGAAAAGAACAAGCTACATGCAGTTTAAATTGTGTATAATATTTTAGTTTAGCAATATTAATAATGGTCATTGTTTCTAAAAACTGCAAATATTGATGAAAAAGCCATTTTTCTCTGATGAGTTAAAAGAACAGGATCATTATAAAGAACACTAAATTATAGGTTACCTTCATCAATGTACCATGTATTTTTTGATTTGGATTGTGGTTGTGAGTCAACAGAAGACCCATTTAAGGTATAAAATAATTCAGATCTGTTTCTATTTCCAGGGTCTGAGGTAGATCCTATAGAACAAGAAAAGTTCATTTTAAAAATTAAGTCAACATAGTGCAAAAGGATTTTTATAAGGTAAATTAATATCCATATGGTGTTGAAAATTAATCATGCAACCAACAGATATATACAAACACAATATATTTTATTACTGTCTTGAGTTTTAAAAAATTTGGCAATCATTTTGGCAATATTAAAAAAGATTTTTCACCCCTAGAATCAATATAGGAGGGAATGGGAGTAAGTTAAAGCCCACTCATTTTTTTTATACAAACTGATTTAAGAAATCATTCCATACACTGTAGTTTATCTCTAAATGTCAAAATCATCATTCTCTAATTTCATTTGATGAATCTATGGATTCACAAATTTAACCAATTTCGGTCATGATTCACATAATAACACTTTGGTCAATGATGGGCCACGGATACAACAGTGTTACACCACACAGCCTAGGTGTGGAGTAGCTTACACCATCCGGGTTTGTGCACTCTATGATACTGGCACAAAGAGGAAATTACCTAAATATGCAGTTCTCACAATGTACCCCTGTCAGTAAGTGATGTATGACTGTATTTTAAAACAGTTCCTTTCAGAAGAAGGTAATCTTCAAATACTATACACAAATCCATGTACAAATTAAGCTTAAAAATATTTAAGGTTTATTCTGGAGATACAGCCCTGGGTTCAATCCCAAGCACCACAAAAACAAAGAAATAAAAATTAAAAATAGAAGATTTAATGTTTAAACATTTTGGAATTGTCGGTCATCAAATTTCTTGCCTCATCTTCTCATGTCTGAAAAAGTGAAGCACTATTATTTCTTTCCCATTAGATTTGTCAAATGTAAGAGTTGGTATAGCTGTGTCACAGATATTTCCAGACACTGCCCTGCCTCACTATTAACTAAGTGAAGAGCAATGGTCTTCAGAGGCCAGACAGAAGCCAAGTGTTTCCTCCAGGTTTCAAAAACCAGCTGATTATGAACCAGCTGAGGACACAAGTCCTCACAGGAAACTTCTTAGCATGTTAACAAAAACAAAAGTGGGGAATTCTTGTCTTAAGCAACACCATCAATATGAAGTTTTTAGTTTAACTACTTAAAATGTTTGAAAGAAGTAAGGCAACCTTTTTTAATGTCTGAACAAATCATACATTTACATATCCATGTAAATTACCAAAAATTGCACCCTATTAACACATACCTGTAGCCTTTGGTTTATTATGACTGGATGAACCTTTGTCCCCAACACCTCTTGACATAAAGGCAAGTTTGGGAGGCCTCCTTTCCTGTGTCACGCTATCTGAAACAGTAAACATGTTTTTTAAAGATGAAAGCAAATTCTTTTAGAAGAGAAACAATCAAGCAATGACAATAACAAAAGCAAAAAACATCTCTCCAACAACAACAAAAAAGCACAATTTCTACAGTTTTACAAATTCTTTTTAAGGACTATCAAAAGACTGAAAGAGGTAGTGGTGGGGGAATCAATGCTGTTCTTCAAAATATAATTGCTACAAGAAAATACACCCCCAAAAATACAATTCAACTAAATGTTTTAAACTCTTAAAAATTTAATCATGTGTAGTCAATTTTACTCTACATTTTAAAACACTATGAAGAAAACCTTTCTCATAATTTTTGCAGCATTTCCCAAGTCAGTATGCCCAGTATACCCCTACGTATTATTAAGCATTCCACCTCAAATATTCTAGATGCTAAGATATACAAAGACACAATTTATTCACTATATAAAACCAGAATCTTTAATATGCTAGTGAATCTCTCAAGAATGGATACAGTAAACTTGATAGTACTTTTTGTGCCAAAACCTTTTTGTCCTCTTAGTACCTCAAATCAATATATTTCATGGAACACAGTTTGAACACAGCCTGGGTAGGAATATGTATTATGGTTAGGAAGGCACTGGTTAGGAATGTATCCATATTTAAAAAACATACATATTTTAAGAATAACACAGATATATAAACCAACTCTCACACATATAAACAAGAAAAACACAGAGAATTATACACAGATTAAAAATGCAGAAAGCCAGAGACATACAACAGTAATATGTTTAAAGAAAACACTCAACTTCTCTTTGAAATACAGGTGCAATAAATTTGACAAACTTGTTTGATACAAAGACCATAATAAACCTTAAAGCCCAGTAACATTCATAAGATTCTCTTAAATACTGATCAAAGAAATGCAGGATAGTCAGTGTAGAAAGTTTTTCCCTTGAAAAGTTCAACAACACATTCATGGGGTCCAACATGACACTTAAGAGTCATACCTGATAAAGCTGTATAGTCAGCAAAAACGGTATCACCCACGGGGGATTTTTGAATACAGAAAGAAAAAATAGGAAGATTTTTACATTTTAAACACAAGGAAAAGGCCACTTTTTAAAAAAAGAAAATCACACTGAATTAATTATATGTAAACGATGATTGATAACTTTTTTCATGTTTGAGGGAGAACAGGAATATATTATTAAACTACATCTTAACTGTCTCAGAATATGATCAAATGGAATACTGGGATATTACTTTAATTCAAAATTATACTGATTAACCATGATTTTAACAAGTTATACAGTATAAGAAATGCTATTTGAAATATTTTTATGATGTTGCCATTCCTATAAATGTTACCCTATGATAGCTACTGTGGAAGGAAAATCTTTGTCACTAGAAAATGTTCCAAAATTATACCAGATAAACTGACTAAAAAAAAAACTAATTCCCACTATTAGCTGTAATTAACTGCACATAATTCCATTTGAAAATGACACTCACATGCACACTATAATATGTGTACATTACACAGTTAGCAGCTACTGTGACACAGCTAGCCAGTGGCCCCTCTGCTCAGCTCTCAAGGCACCTGGCAGTAGCACAGGGCCACATGAACGAGCCATGGTGACCGCGCTGCTGGTGATGCTGGGGGGGGGGGAGGGGAATGGAGTTGGAAACTGAGGTAACCTTCTGCCAAAGACTTTTTCTGAGAAAGGAGTCAAATATCAACTTTGAGGAATAGGACATTCCAACAGAAGTCTATGCAGATGAAGGTCACACACCACATCTAACTTACCCTCCATCAATTATATACCAAATTATATACCTCCATCAATTATATACCAAATAGTTTGTCACAACTATGTTAATGATACAAAACTACTTGGATCATAAAGCAAAGTCCTCTGACATAAATAAATGTTAGGAGATTACCAACTTAGAAAAAGGTAAATGTGGAATAGTAAATTAGTAAGGAATAAATTCAGCAAATAATTGTGTGAGATTAAAATGATCCTGATTAAAGATATTAAAGGAGATAGCAAGATATGTCCACCAAATAACATGTACAAAAAATATAGATGGCAACCCTATTTGTAACCAAAAGCTGGGAACAATCCATTCTACAGAAGAATAGATAAACAAATTGTGGTCTACTCATACAATGGAATACTATATAGCAATAAAAAGGAATAAACTACTCATAAACACAACAATATGAACACTGTGCTAAGCAAAAGAAACCAAACCTAAAGTGTGCAGAATATATCCATAGCAGGACTACATTCAAAATGATGAAATTAGCAGCCTATCCATTACTCCTATTGGTTTAGTCAGGGATTAAAACTCCTGTGGAGAATTTCAGGCTACAAATCCTAACAGTAAACTAGTAAGAAGGTTATTACTCAAACCAATAGAAATATCTGTGAGTTTGAATGACCCATTAAATTGAGAGAAATTTTTTAGTTGAGATATCAGCCACAGAGCATAATTTAATATCCACAGAAAAATCTTGCAAAGAAAATAAAAGTTTACTTGCCTAGAATGGGGTATTATAAAACTTGATAGCAAACATACATAGTAATTATTCAAAAATCTCTGTAAGACTGAATTACTGATCACAACACTTTCCTTATATTTGGACCACTGTACATAAAAACTGTATCCATATGGGACCTGACAGATAACATCACAGTTGCATACTGAGATCTGGTGCTTCAAAATATCCTTCTTTGGGGTTCTGTCCCAAATGACCTGAAGTCCTTCCTATATAGACAACATTCAAGGTGACTTAAATTGACAGTCGGTCTCTATGGAAGGCAATTTATCATCATCTATCAAAATGTAAAATGCACATCCCTTTGACCTAACAATTCTACTCCTAGGAAGTTGTCTTTGAACTATACTATACAGACACACATGCAAATGCACACAGATATGAAACTACTCATATAAGTACTTTTATAAGAGCAAAAGTGAAGACAACCTACATGCTCATAAATAGGGGATCAGATTTTAAAAAGAAAGTACATTCATAAAACAAAACAATGCAATAATTTAAACAAAAGATTAATTACACAATTTATGTACTAATATGAAATGATTCTGAATATCTATTTTTAACTTAAAAAGGAAGGTGCAATTTCTACCTCTGGGAAGATAGAATGAACATACTTTTCCCTATTCCTCCTGCTAAGTACAACTAAAAATGCTATATATAGTAGCTAGGCACAGTGGTGCATGCCTATCATCTCAGTACTTGGGAGGCTGATACAGGAGGATTGCAGGTTGGAGGCCATCTTTAGCAACTTAGCAAGGCCCTTGGCAATTTAGTGACACCCTGTTTCAAAAAATAAAAATAGGGCTGGGGGTGTAACTCAATGGTAGAATGCACCTGTGTTCAATTCCCCAGTACCATAAAACAAAAATATTTTGTACACAGGATATAAAATAAATATGAGAAGACTCTGAAAGGTGGAGAGGAGCCAGGCGTGGTGGTGCACGCTTGTAATCCCAGTACTTGGGAGGCCAAGACCAGAGGATCACAGGTTTGCAACCAGCCTCAGCTACTTAGTGAGGCCCTCCTCAACTCACACCCTGTTTCAAAATAAAGAATAAAAAATAGAGCTGGGGGTGTAGCTCGAAGGCAGAAGGCCCCTGAGTTCAATCCCCAGTGCCACAAAAAAAAAAAAAAAAGGTGGAGAGGAGAAGGTAGACCAGCTAGGGATCTCGAGACCCAAGCAACGACTTGGTGGATTTCCCTGGGTATTCTTCTTGACTCATAAACATTCCAGACTTAGAGCTGCAACCCAGAAACATTCATGGGCACAGACAAAACAAAGCCCCAACAAGAGTAAGCTCTCTCTAGCCAAAGGATGTCAATTCTCCCCAAAGTTACATATAGGTTTAATGCACTTCCTATCAAAGTCTCAAGATTCCATGTAGTTGTATACAAGAGTATTCTACAATGTAGACATGGAGAAGAAAAAGGTCTAAAGTATCTCGCGATGTCTAGAATATCTCTTTTTCTAGTATACTCTAGAAAAAGACCTAGAGTATTTTGCAAAGGAAGAATAAAGTAAGAAGAATTGGTTTACCTGTTCCAAGACTCACTATTTAGCTATAGTAATTGAGACTGTGTGGTATTGACAGTGGGACAGAACATATGGATCAATGGAACAGACTGAGGACCAAGAATAGACCCACACAAAAATCCCCAACCTCGTAAAAATCAAATCTTTTGCTCTCCGAAAGACTCTGTTAATAGGATGAAAAGATAAGTAACAAGCTGGGCATGGTGGCGCATGCTTGTAATCCCAGTACTTGGGAGGCTGAGATAGGAGGATCTGGGTTCACAGCCAGCCTCAGCTATTTAGTGAGGCCCTCCGCAACTTAGTGAGACCCTGTTTCAAAATAAAGAATTAAAAATAGGGCTGGGGGTGTACCCTAGAGGTAGAATGCCCCTGGGTTCAATCCCCAGTACCGCCAAAAAAAAAAAAAAAAGACAAGTAACAAACTAGGAGAAAACATTTGCAAATCATCTATCCAACAAAGAACTAGTATCTAGAATATATAAGGGTTTCCCAAAACTCAACAATAAAAGAGCAAACAATCCAATTAGGACCTGGGCAAAACAGATGAGGAAACATTTTACTGAAGATATACAGATGGCAATAAGCACATGAAAAGATGCTCGACATCATGAGCTACCAGGGAAACTCAAAACCACAATAAAATATCAGCACATATCGCTCAGAAAAGCTAAAATTAAACCCAGTGACACCACCACAGGCTGCTGAGGATGTGAAAAGACTGTATCACTGATATATTGCTGGTGGTCACAAATAGTACAGTTACTCTGGAAAACAGTGTAACCATTTCTTTAAAAACTATGTAAATATCACATTACCTGCCACTGCCCACCTGGACATTAGCACCAGAGAAATGAAGATAGGTGTTCACTCAAAAACCTGTACATAGCCAGGCATGGTGGCGCACGCTTGTAATCCCAGTACTTTGGGAGGTGGAGACCAGAGGATGGGGTTTGCGGCCAGCCTCAGCTCTCTAGCGCGCGCTCGCGCGCTCTCTCTCTCTCACTCTCTCTCTCTCTCTCTCTCTCTCTCTCTCTCTCTCGCTCTCCCTCCCTCTCCCTCCTTCCCTCCCTCCCTCCCTCCCTCCCTCTCCTTAGTGAGGCCCTCCACAACTTCATGAGACCCGGTTTCAAAATAAAGTATAAAAGAAAAAATAAGGCCGGGGGTGTGGCGCGGAGGTAGAACGCCCCTGGGTTCAATCCTCGGTACCGCAAAAATAATAATAATAATAATAATTATGCTGAGTAAAGCAAGTCAAAAAAAGGACATCTGAATCATTTCACTGATATAAAATTCTAGAAAAAAGTGAATAAATGTATAGTGACAGAAAGATTGGTGGTTGTTTGAGTTGAGTGGGAGGGCCAGAGGCAGTGGCAGGGATTCCCAAGGGCATACTTTAGGGTGACAAATATGTTCACTATCTTGATTGTGTGAAAGTCTCATGGGTAAGTGTACACATATGCCAAATCTTATCAAACTTCATACTTAAAATATGTTCAGCTCATTACATGTCAATTATATCTCAATAAAGCTCATAAAATTTTTTTAAAGAAGGCAGCACAGGAAGTATAAAGACATGAAAATGCTGAATAATACAAAAATGATCAAGAAGGGTACAAAAGGAAGTGAGGTGAGTGGGGCTGATATTAGGAGGGCAAGTTCTCACAAGATGCCTTTTTTAAATTCTAAGGGAAGGTACTACATAGTGTAAAATTAAATATATACATAATTACGCTCTTGACCGTCACAACTAGAAAAGAAGATACACACTGAGCTCAAAAAGCAGAAATGTGTAATTTTGGGGTGGCACTAATTGATATGCTTCCTCATAACAACTCCAAGAGCCTGAACATCACGTCAAATTAGATGTGTTAGCGTGTTTAACCACTCGAAACCACAGTGAAGAGAGAAACGTTTTTATAGCAGGTTTAAGTTTTCTGCATCTTTTAGTCAAAGGTATCCAGAAGCCAACAGTAACAAGCAATTTCCCGGGGAAGAATTCCTTCCAAATCTCACCAGCTGTTCAACTCTCCAAAAAGAATCTTTCTTAAACGCTGGAAATATTAATTTTGTCCCACAAATGAAGGTAATTGGGCAAGAAAAAGAAGCTAAAGAAATAAAGAAGACACTATGATTCTTTTTTCTCTCAAAAAAAAGAGTGTTAATGAAGACGTGAAATAGAGATGAAGGCGCATTCAAATAAACTAAATTAATTTTCACTTAAACAACTTTACTTTTTAAAGTCTATTTGCAAGCTTTATTTTGTTGGCAAATAAGTATAATTTATGTATTATACTATAAAGGCTGGTATCATTCTTAATTATCTCCTATTCAGGGTTTCTGAATATCAGGCTTTAAAGGAAAGAAAAAAGGCATTCTCTTCCTTTCTCGGCATTAATGTCAATGACAACTATGGCTCAGGAAGATCACAGTATGCCTGACAAGTGACTCCCAAAAGAGGCATGTAACTAATTTTTATTATTTTAATTCTATGCCAATGTTTAAAGAAAATATAATTGTAAACGTATTTAAGATAAATACGATTAAAGAAGAACTCCTTGTCAGGTTATTTTCAATACCATCACAGAAAAATAGAAATGGTAGGGTTTTTTTTATTTTCTTTTTAAGTGCTACCACAAACCCCAAGGTAATTTACATTTCAAACCAAAATGAGATGTGAAAAAAAGGTCCAGAAAGAAAGCTATAGAGTGTGAGGGAAAAAAGACACTTCAAATCTTTATTCTACTGCAGACTGAGAAAAACACAATCAATTATACATAAAACAACTTCATAGTTCAGGTATCACTTTCTTTCTTTTAGGATAATATTAAACTAAATATTTCCCCAGTCTCCCAAATTACTCATTATAAAGAATTACATTCAGTTATAAAATGTGAAATTCAAAGAAGTGCAATTAAGGTAGGTTAAAAGGGATCTAAAAATCTCGTAAGTTTTTGAGCTTTCAAAAATACCCTTTGAGGACTATGCATGGTGATGCATGCCTGTAATCCCAGTACTTGGGAGGCTGAGACAGGACAATTCCAGATTTGAGGTAAGTGTATGGTAACTTAGTGAGACCCTGTTTCAAAAATAAAAAATAGCTGGACACAGTGGTTCATCCTGTAATTCCAGTACTTGTGAGGCTGAGACAGAAGGATTGTACGTTCAAGGCCAGCCTCGGCAACTTAGCAAGACCCTGTTTCAAAATTTAAAAAAAATAAAAAGGACTAGGGGTATAGCTCAGAGGTAGAATGCCCCAGGTTCAATCAATCCCCAGTACCAAATAAAAAAATACCCTTTGAACATCCCTTTACCCCCCCAAAAAAATTAAAAGGAAACTCCCAAACACTTTTGATTTGGTAAATAAAGTGGAATTATATTTAACTATGTGATTTTGGAGAAACAATATTAAACAGAATTGGTTACCTTGCAAGAATACATAAATAAAGAGAAATTTTTGCAAAGGAGTTTCCTTAGCCATCCAGCAAATTAGCATTATAAAATTAGCATAACTCTCAAAATATGTTTAGGAAAGGATGTCTCAATTCAGCTCTATTGACATTTTAGACCAGATAATTTTTTGATGTGCGGGAGCTGCCCTGTGCACTGTAGAATGTTTAAGCATCTCTACTCTGGATATCAGTAGTATCTCCTCATAATGTGGTAATCAAAAATGTCTCTAGCTATTTCCAAGTGTCCCCTAGAGGAAAAATCATCCCAAATTAACAACTACTGGCTTAGACCTAAAAGGATCTTCTTCTTACAAAGGTTTTGTACTAATGCTATGGGGAAAAAAAGGAAAGAAAGAAAAAAAAAACAATAGAACAAAAAAAACCTTAAAATTTAATAGTTACACAGTGAAAATAGCACTATATTCCAAATAATAAAAAACTGTAAAAATAAAATCTAATAATAAGTGTCACCATAATCTACAGAGAAACCTCTCCTTTTTCTTGAGTAAATGTCTGTATTCCAAAATGTACAATAATTTTAAATATGGCTGTTATGATAAGAGTTAGTTCCTACTAGACCTATTAGATATAAACATTGACAAAACATAAAAAACAACTATCTGCAGGCACTGTTGAGTGAAATAAAACAGGTAGATTATAATGGGGCCTGATATTTGGAAGAAAGAAATGGTACAGAAATATATTCAAAATTGTTCGCCCTATTCTCAAAAAAAAAAAAAAATCACAGCCAGGCATGGTGACACATGCCTGTAATCCCAGTACTTGGGAGCTGAGACAGGAGGATCACAGGTTCAAAGCCAGCCTCAGCAACTTAATGAGGCTGTCAACAACTTAAAGAGACTCTGTTTCCAAATTTAAAGAATAAAATAAATTTTATTTAAAAAATAAAACAGGAGTATAGCTCAGAGGTAGCATGCCCCTGGGTTCAATCCCCAGCACCATAAAAAAAAATCACAATCACTACCAATCCATAAATAATTCAGATGTTGGAATTAAGCAGGAAAGGATTTGTAAAGCAGCAATCATAATTATGCTCAGGATGTAAAGGAAAATGTGCTCGCAATATAAGGAGAAAAAGGAAATCTCTGATCAAAGAAATAAAAATTATTTAAACAAACAAAAAGCCAGATAGAAAGCATTAAAAATAATTTGAAAGCCGGGTGTGGTGGCACACGCTTGTAATCCCAGTACTTTGGGAGGCAGAGACCGGAGGATCCGGGTTTGCGGCCAGCCTCAGCTCTCTCTCTCTCTCTCTCCGTCTCTCTCTCTCTCTCTCTCTACTTAGTGAGGCCCTCCGCAACTTTGTGAGACCCGGTTTCAAAATAAAGTATAAAAAAAAAATAGGGCCAGGGGTGTAGCGCGGAGGTAGAACACCCCTGGGTTCAATCCCCGGTACCGCAAAAAAAAAAATAATAATAATAATTTGAAAAATTAAAATACAGTATCTGAAAAAATAATTCATTGAATGACGCTATCAGGTTTAGACAAAGTTTGTGTGTGTCCCCAGTATGAAGTGAAAGGTGGTGGAACCCTCAAGAGTTAAGGTCTAATACAAGGCAATTTGGCCACTGAGGGTATCGTCCTTGAAAGAGATTAATGCTAGCTTCATCAAGTGTGTTCTCACCATAACAAGTTGTTATCAAAGGAACAAGACTGTTTTTATGCCAATACTATGCTGTTTTTGTTACTATAGCTCTGTAGTATAATTTGAAATCATGCCTCCAGCATGGTTCTTATTGCTCAGAATTGCTTTGGCTATGCAGAGGTTTTTATTCTTCCATATGAATTTTAGGTCTGCTTTTTCTAGCTCTGTGAAGAAGGACATTGGAATTTTGATAAGGACTGCATTGAATCTATAGGTCACTTTTGGCAGTATGGCCATTTTGACAGTATTTATTCTGCCTATCCAAGAACATGGGAGATCTTTCCATTTTCCAACATCTTCAATTTCTTCAGTGTTTTATAATTTTCATTGTAGATATCTTTTACCTCCTTGGTTAGATTTATTCCTAAATTGTTTTTTGTATTGTTTGTTTGTTTGTTTTTGGAGGCTACTATGAATGGAATTATTTTCTGGATTTCTTTTTCAGTGGATTCATGGTTGGTATGTTAAAAAGCTATTGATTTTTATATCCAGCTACTTTGCTGCATTTGCTTTTTAGCTCTAGAAGTCTTCTGGTTGAGTTTTTTGGGTCTTCTTAGTGTAGGATCATATCATCTGCAAACACAGATAATTTCATTTCTTCTTTCCCCGTTTGTATCACTTTAATTTCCTTCTCTTGCCTAATTGCTCTGGCTAAAATGTCATATGCTATACTGAATAGGAGTGGTGATATCCTTGTCTTGTTCCTGACGCTAGAGGAATACGTTCCATTTTTCCCTACTTAGTATGATATCGGCTTTGAGTTTATCATATGTTGCCTTTATGTGTTGAGGTAAGTTCCTTCTATTCCTGATTTTTTTTATGTTTTTAACATGAATGTGTGTTGGATTTTGACACACTTTTTCTGCATCTATTGAGATAATCGTGTGATTTTTGTCTTTGGTTCTATTTATGTGATGAAGTACATTTATTTACTTGTGTACCTTGAACCAACCTTGCATCCCTGGAATGAAACCCACTTGGTGGTGCACAATCTTCTCAATGTGTTTTTGAATGTGAACAGACACACAGACCAATGAAACACAATGGAAGATACAAGGGAAGATCCTCATTAAAGTCAGTTGATTTTTGACAAAGCTTCCAAAAACATATGCTAGAGAAAGGACAGCCTCTTCAATAAATGTTCAGAAAACTGTATATCCATATGTAAAAGAATGAAATTAGACCCTTATGTCTCACCTTGCACAAAAATCAACTCAAGACGGATAAAAACCAAGAAATTACACCAGAAACTTCACAATTCTTAGAATAAAACACAGGACCAACTCTCCAACATAAAGGCACTGACAGAGACGTCCTCAACAAGATGCTCAAAGCTCAGGAAATA
The DNA here is from genome assembly GCA_004027185.1 of Glis glis. NCBI lineage: Eukaryota > Metazoa > Chordata > Mammalia > Rodentia > Gliridae > Glis > Glis glis. Next base: position 2,645 of record PVJS01003538.1, on the reverse strand, counting down.
AAAACAAGAATCAATAAATGGGAATTACATCAAATTAAAAAGTTTCTGCATAGCAAAAGAAACAAGAGTCTAAAGAGAGGGCCTACAGAATGGGAGAGAATCTTTGCCAACTACTCCTCTGATAGAAGACTAATATCTAGAATATATAAAGGACTCAAAAAATCAATACTAAAAAAACAAATAATACAATAAAATGGCAATTGAACTTAATAGAAATTTCTCAAAAGAAGAAACACAAACGACCAACAAATATATGAAAAAATGTTCAACATCATTAACAATCAGGGAAACGTAAATCAAAACTAAACTGAGATTCCATCTAACTCCAGTTAGAATAGCAATTATCAAGAATACAAACAATAGCCAGGCGTGGTGGCGCACGCTTGTAATCCCAGTACTTTGGGAGGCAGAGACCGGAGGATACAGGTTCAAGGCCAGCCTCAGCTCTCTCTCTCTCTCTCTCTCTCTCTCTCTTTCTCTCTCTCTCTCTCTCTGTCTCTCTCTCTCTCTCTCTCTCTCTCTCTCTCTCTCTACTTAGTGAGGCCTCCGCAATTTCGTGAGACCCGGTTTCAAAATAAAGTATAAAAAATAGGGCCGTGGGTGTAGCGCAGAGGTAGAAGCCCCTGGGTTCGATCCCCGGTACCGCAAAAAAAAAAAGAATACAAACAATAATAAATGCTGGCAAGTATGTGGGGAAATAGGAAATCTTATACGCTATTGGTAGAGTTGTAAATTAGTACAACCACTATGGAGATCAGTATGGAGGTTCTTCAAAAGACTAGGAATGGAACTACCACATGACCTGTTCCTCAGTATCTTTCCAAAAGAATTAAAGTCAGAATCTACAGTGACGCATGCATACCCATGTTTACTGCAGCACAATTCATAACAGCCAAATTATGGAACCAACCTAGGTGTCCGTCAACAGATGAATGAATGAAGAAAATGTGGTATATATACACACAATGGAATTTTACTCAGCCAGAAAGAACAAAATTATGTCACTTGCAGGGAAATGACTCAAACTAAAGAATATTATGCTAAGTGAGATCAGCCAGTCTCAGAAAGTAAGGTCATATGTTTTCTCTCATATGTGGAAACTAAAGAGAAAAATAGGGGACAAAAGAAACTCAGACACATGAGGAGAAAGACCAATAAATAGTGGAAGGGGACTGAGGGAGGAACGTGGGGGGGGTAAAAGGAGGCTAGAGGGAGGAAACAGTTCAAATAATGCTATGTCCATCTATGAACTACCAATCTCACTAACATGTATGGGGAGGAAGGAGGAGGAAGCAGGGTGGGATGCAGAGGGAAACACATCAGGTAATGTGTGCATGTGTGTTTGTATCACTTTGAATCTGACTATGATGTAAAATTTCAATACAATACAATTACAATGCAAATACAATAAAAGTATTTAGGCAAAGAAAAAAATAAAGAGCAAGACTGGCTCCTCCCACTCTCTGGCTTTCTATTTCACCATATGATCTCTCATCTCGCATGCACTCCCACCATGATGCCAACCATCATGAAGCCCTCACCAGAGGCCAAACCAATGGGGCCAACTAACCTTGGACTTCCGGTCTCCAAAACTGTGAGCTAAATAAATCTCTTTTCTTTATGAAGCACCCAGCTTCCAGTATTTTGTTATAGCAACAAAAACAGACTAAAACAGATAGATGGGTTACACAACACAATGAGTGAAAGTCAGTAAAATTGAAGATAGAGCAACAGAAATCATCTGAGGAATAGAAAGAAAAACATTTGAAAAAATTAACACAATCTCAAGGGCTTGAGGTACATATAAAATTCTAACACATATCTAACTGAAGTCACAAAATGAGATATTATTAAATAGGTCAGAAAAGGTATTTGATGAAATCATGGTTAAAACCTTTCAACTTTATTGAAAGATATAAACTTTTAAATCCAGGAAATTGATAATATGAAGAAAAACATACTAGGCATATTAGAGGTAAGCTGCTGTAAATAGAATATAAAGAGAAACTCTTCAGAACCATCAGAGAGAAAAAACAGTAGACTAGTGGTTGCTTAGGACTAATAAGGATGAAAGGTTAGGAGAGTGGTGGTTAAAAATACATGGTTTCTGAGCCAGGCGTGGTGGCGCACGCTTGTAATCCCAGTACTTTGGGAGGCAGAGACTGGAGGATCTGGGTTCGCGGCCAGCCTCAGCTCTCTCTCTCTCTCTCCCTGTCTCTCTCTCTCTCTCTCTACCTAGTGAGGCCCTCCGCAACTTTATGAGACCCGGTTTCAAAATAAAGTATAAAAAAATAGGGCTGGGGGTGTAGCGCGGAGGTAGAACAACCCTGGGTTCAATCCCCAGTACCGCAAAAAAAAAAAAAAATACATGGTTTCTTTATAAGGTGATGAAAATATTCTAAAATTAAATGTAGAGTTGACTTCATATACTAAAGTACAATGAAACGTACATTTTAAATGAGTGAATTTTAAGTATACAGATTAGTTCTCAATAAAACTATCTTTTAAAAAAAGTAAATTAAGCCGGGCGTGGTGGCGCACGCTTGTAATCCCAATACTTTGGGAGGCGGAGACCGGAGGATCCGGGTTCGCGGCCAGCCTCAGCTCTCGCTCTGTCTCTCTCTCTCTCTCTCTCTCTCTCTCTC
>PVJS01003537.1:49746-75097 GCA_004027185.1 Glis glis | reverse complement strand
CGAACCCGGATCCTCCGGTCTCCGCCTCCCAAAGTACTGGGATTACAAGCGTGCGCCACCACACCCGGCTATTTTTATACTTTTATTAGTGCATTATAATTACATCATACAGAGATATAGAGTGATAGAAATATGCATGCACACAACACTTGGGATATTTTCCTCCAAACAAGCGGGTGAGCTGGGTCTTGGAGGAATTCTGTCAAAAGCTGGCCTTCTCTTCCACTGTTGGCAAGCTCTCAGTATTTTGTGTTGGCACCTGGTGAGGTTCTAGGTGAAACCCTATAGGAACATGTGAATTCCTATGCCCAGAGCCCTCAGGGGCTCCACACTCTCATGATAGCCCATGTTCAACTTGTAACTGTTCTTTCAAAATTTCTATGTAAATTGGATTCTAGGCTTATATATCCTTTGGTGGAATCTGAACCTGTTAAGCAATCACTCAGGGTCTCCTGTTCCTCTCAGATGCCTGCCTCCCTTTATTTTTTGCTAGCTGTTTGACCTGCAACCTCAGTTCTCTGATGATTTCAGTAATTCCTTAATTTACTGTCTGTCCAACTTTTTACTTTCTATAAGAGTGGGAATGGTGCTATTTACAGCTTTTTATGTCTCTTACGTGAAACAAAGAACCCCCAAGATCATGCTTTTATTTTAATTAAATGAAAATTCCTGCTGCTCACTCCCAAAAAGAAAAATCAGTTAGAGACTTATGTATATATGACTATATCTTGAATACTGATTTTTAAAAGAATAAGTTTGAATGTTTTATGCTTCTTTCCAGATCATTTTTTGGACCTGCTCTTTAAAATTCATTGCAGGAAAAAGACCTCTTGGCTTTGATGAACTTTGACAGATGGACAATGCAGTGGGGCAAAGAAAATAAAAGCTTAAAATAGTCCTCAGTTTATGAGAACCCATGGACATTTGCAGACCTAATTTCAATAGAAATATTCATAATTCAAACAATCCCACCTGCCCTCATCCAAACAACAACAAAAGCATAAACCCATTCAAACGAGAATCATTTCAAAAGAGCCCATAGAAAGATATGCCAAAAATTTGCTACATTTGGGACAAATTGTAAATCTAGGTACTAATTTAGAATTGGATCAATTAAAATGATGATCTTAAAATAATGAGATTTTAAATATCAATATTTATATAGCAATACAAAATCAGTAACAACAATAAAAGTGTTATTTGGCTTCCAGCCCAAACCTACTGCTATAACCTAGTACAAATGTTAATTCTTTTCTTTCTTTCTCTTTCTTTCTTTCTTTCTTTGTACAAATCTATCTTTTTTTTTTCTTTCTTTTTGTGGTACTGGGGACTGAATGCAAGGACATTATACCTCTGAGATAAAACTGCAGCCCTATTTTATTTTTTATTTTAAAACAAGATCTCACTAAGTTGCTGGGGCTGGCCTTGAACCTGTAATTCCTCTGTTTCAGCCTCCCAATTACTTGGATAACAGACTTGCACCACCATGTCTAGCTAATGTGTTCATTTTTTCATAAAGCCTTCTCTGGTGTTAATTTTTGCATATAGCCTTTTCTGATATTTACTAGAAAGAAATAATTTTTTCATAACTGAACAGTTGAAACACTTATCTTCTTTACTTTATATTTCATAGACTAATTCTACAGCTTTTCTATAATACAACCACTATTTCCTTTATATTATAGGCTTCTGGATGGCAGACTACTTCCCTGTCTACCTGGGTATTCCCCAAAGAGAGTATCACATCTCATGCATCACATATTATTATTGTATTAGATGCTAGTGCTTTAAAATTTGAAATTTCACAGAACTAAGAAAGTTTTTTTTGTAAATAAAGTTACAGGTGATATCTTTCTCATTCTGTGTGTGTGTGTATGTGTGTGTGTGTGTGTGTGTGTGTGTGTGTGTGTGAGAGAGAGAGAGAGAGAGAGAGAGGAGAGGAGAGGAAAGGAGAGAGAGAGAGAGAGAGAGAGAGAGAGAGAGAGGGAGAGCAGACCACATATGTGTTTGAGTATACTATAAATAATTATAATATTATTGAACTGGATTGGTCCATTATAAACTCTGGGAATATTTTTGCCCTCTAATTTAAGGCACCAAACAAAAGAAGATTAAAACCTAAAAATAGTCTTAAAAATCTTAAACTTATCCTAATCTGAGTGAAAGTACTAGACTGAGAATTCAAATTATGGAACTAAGTGAAGAATAATCACAGGAGAAAAGAAGGCCATGTGTTCAGAGCTTGTTATAGCAGAAGAGTTCATCAGCATCACTTGTGTTCTGGCAGAAACTCAAAGGCAGGCAGAAGAGTAGAACTTTATAGTGATACAACATGAAGCTTTCAGAAAAGTCCTGATTGAATGTTATTTGAGGGGAGAAGGTACAGGTGAGTTTCCTGATATTTAAATATTCCTCCCTGAGCTAAGTAGAAGAACATCCTAAGTGATTAGTTAATGATGTATATTTGGTTTTTTCTTGAGTTGTTTCCAAATTGGAAATGGGGAAAATTACAGAAATTAGTTATTCATCAAGTCCTGATCACTTTAGGCTGGTTATTATAGGTGCTAATCATTGGCTCCCTGGATTGGGTTTTCCGGATGGTTTGTCTATGTGTGTCAGAGTTGTATTTTTATTATATGGCTTGTATTTGCTTCGAAGTCGTAAAGAAACCAGGGCCCCAAAAGTCTGGAGATGTTATGTTCAGAATCACATTCCCACCCAGACATAGCTCTGGCTCTACTTCATAGTACTGGCCTCATCAGAGAAAGCAATAATGGAAGGAAATAAATCTCAAAAGAAGACTAACCACAGTGAGATAAATAACTTTTATTCATCCCCTTAACATAAGAAAAGTTCAATTCAGCCAAAATATTTCAAAATTAAACTAAACTGATGTCAACCTAGGTAGGTTTCTTCCTCTTGATTGAAGGAATGGCATGCAGAGAAATGCCTCAGAAGCCCTAGAGAAGTCTAAGGATCTCAATACACATGTCATTGACAATATATTAGGGAAGCCCTTCACAACCTAGGTTGTGGAATATGTAACTTGAATTAGGCGTCTTCCTCACTCTTTAATCCTGATTTTTGAGTTTGCAAATGAGTTTGGAGAAGATAAGCAGTTTAACATTCAGACCCTATAAAAATTGCTGAAAACTCAATTGTTATTTTTTTATTTCATATAACTTAATAGAAATAAATACTGCAATAAGATAGTACAAGCTAATAAAATATTACACATCATTTTTCTTAATGCATCAATATTAATTGTACACGATGATATGAGTCTTTGAATTTAGTTAGGTATATAATTCTTAATAATACATGTGAAACATGCAAACTATTTCAATGTAATGGGTCTCTAGGGGATGAAGGGCACAGTTATCATTTTAATGGTAAAATAGTGAAACACCACTTGACGAATAAGCTTTGAAGTCCCTTCTGATTCTACAATGTTATGTTTATAGCAGATTAATGGTTAAAATAATTTCTTTAAATATAGCATAGAATCATCTTTAGTGGGATTTGGTTAGCATAATTAAAAAATACAGTTATAGCTCTAAAGAAATGTTATCAAGCCAAACACATAAATTCCAGTTTGAATTTGTAAAATTTGAATTATTACTGTAATGAGTCTAAATTAAAAATACACTTCTTAAAAGGTGATAGGATAACTTAAGTTTTAAGCTTTCTATAAAATAGCATGTTATATTTTTCAAATAACTTTCATTTAGAAATATATTTCAATAAGAATTTAAGATTTGTCACTAGATTTTTCTGTTAAAAATGGTTACTTAAAAGTGTTTACTTTGTCACACCCTAATACATAAGCATTCCTCTTAAACTGCATGTTTATTATTGGTTTACTCATTAAGGATTTTACTCTTAAAATGCAGAAATTAAGCCGGGCATGGTGGCGCACGCTTGTAATCCCAGTACTTTGGGAGGCGGAGACCGGAGGATCCGGGTTCGCGGCCAGCCTCACCTCTCTTGCTCTCTCTCTCTCCCTGTCTCTCTCTCTCTCTCTCTCTCTCTCTCTCTCTCTACTTAGTGAGGCCCTCCGCAACTTCGTGAGACCTGGTTTCAAAATAAAGTATAAAAAATAGGGCCGGGGGCGTAGCGCGGAGGTAGAACGCCCCTGCGTTCAATCCCCCGTACCGCAAAAAAAAAAAAAAAATGCAGAAATTAAACCAAGCGTTGTGATGCACACCTGTAATCCCAGTACTTGGGAGGCTGAGACAGGAGGCTCGAAGGTTCAAGGCTGGTACACAGTAACTAAGTGAGATGCTGTTTCAAAATAAAAAATAAAATAGGGCTGGGGTTGTATCTCAGTGATGGTTCAATCCCCAGTACCTCAAAAACAAAAAGTAGAAACAATCGATTCCCCTTTCTTCACTCTATTAATTTGGAAAGATCATTCTCCTTGAGAAAAAAAGGCTCATTTCCACACTGTATGGTCAAAGGAGATATCCTATGGGGCCTTAAACTTAGAAGGGAAAGGACTTTAGAGTAAACCTTAGCAGGAACTTTTTTAAGCTTCATCCCACTGTTTTCTATGATGGACTCAAATTAAGTATACAAAACTGCACTGAATGGCTACATTTATAAACTGGGAGAATGGAGAATACAACCTACTAATCCCCCACCTCCCACTATTTTAATAAAGGGTTTCGTGTAAATTTTAAAACCATGTCGGGAAGTATTCAAGGTCTAAAATAATTGATTTTTCAAAGACATGCCATCTTTTCATTGTAAGACCCAATAAAATGCCTTCCCAGAATAAAATGACACATGTCCAGACTCCAACACAATATCAATTGCCCATTTTTATTTAATCTCTGTATTAAAGATACTAGTTTATTAACAAAAAATATCCCAAGAAACAAAGTTCCAAAACATGATGGTTAAAGGAGTGCACAAACATTGATTACCTTGATTCTGTTACCTCTTTTTTTTTTTGCAGTACCGGGGATTGAACCCAGGGGCGTTCTACCTCCGCACTACACCCCGGCCCTATTTTTTATACTTTATTTTGAAACCGGGTCTCACGAAGTTGCGGAGGGCCTCACTAAGCAGAGAGAGAGACAGGGAGAGGGAGAGCGAGAGAGCTGAGGCTGGCCGTGAACCAGGATCCTCCGGTCTTCACTTCCCAAAGTACTGGGATTACAAGCGTGCGCCACCATGCCCGGCCTGTTACCTCTTAAGATATTCTTAATGAAGCCCATTATTTGGTGCAGGAAGTGTGGTCCTAGGCTACTTTGCACATATGATTTTGAAATGTAATAATTCAAGGTGATCTTGCCATTGATTCATTATAGGAAACAAGGAGTTATTAAGTGATATAACCTGTTGGTGTGTATTTTACTCTGTTCATATAAACCAGTGAAGCAAGATCAATTTGTTTCTCGGTTGAATTAGTTTTCTTGTGGGCACCTCAAGCATACATTCAAGAACAGCTTCCAAGAAACAAATTTATTTTCCTGAAATGATGGTCTTTATTGGCAACATCTAGTTCTTTTAATTTTACAGTTGGTTTCCCAGTTATGATCTCTGTTTTCATGAAGCATGAGAAAAATCCTAGAACAGTTAAATGTGCTTACCATATAGTTTATGAATTAGTTGCTTCTTCAAATTGGCAAAAGACATAGAATAAAATTGTACTTGCAGTAACTCAGTCCTTTTCCTGACTCTCCCTGAACAGTACAATTATTCGCCCTGCATGCATCACAGCTTGGACATGGCAGGTATTAAATTGTGTAGTGTGTGTGTGTGTGTGTGTGTGTGTGTTCTGAGAGAGAGAGATAAATGAGTTGGAGAACCCTCCCTTTAGCCATTCATTGTGTCTCTTACAGAGATCATGTAAATCCCCTGAGTCTTGGGTGCCCAGTCCATAACAGAAACAACCAAAAAGTTTATTTTTGGACCTATCAATTCCCAAGGTTATGACAAGGTTTGGACAACTTAGAATGATGCTTTGAAAAGGCAGAGTGCTGGGCGTGGTGGCACACGCTTGTAATACCAGTACTTTGAGAGGCGGAGACCAGAGGATCCGGGTTCGTGGCCAACCTCAGCTCTCTCTCTCTCTCTCTCTCTCCCTGTCTCTCTTTACCTAGTGAGGCCCTCCGCAACTTCGTGAGACCCGGTTTCAAAATAAAGCATAAAAAAATAGGGCCGGGGGCGTAGCGCGGAGGTAGAACGCCCCTGCGTTCAATCCCCCGTACCGCAAAAAAAAAAAAAAAAAGAAAAGACAGAGTATACATGCACTGCACATTTCGAGGAATACTATTTTCTCTCAGATCTTACATCATCCCATAGCACTGATGAAACTTAAGACACATGAGTTGTATTTGGCGTTTCTAACAAAGGAAAAATATCTCTTTTCTGTGCCTTTCTGCTGTATTTGAAGAAAGAAAGGAATGCAGGTGCATCTAAAATGACCCTACCAGATCTGCCAAGAAGGCCTGCTCAGCCCGGGAGGGACTGCCATTAGTAAGTGAGAAGTGACATGTTCTCTCTCTCAAAGGGTTTCTTCATGTCCACTTTGGTAGCTCTCATTTCATTGCCTGAATCCATTAAGACAGAAACAAGGTTACCCCATGAAATGTTTTTGTGACTAAAGAGGACATGCAGCTCTTTAATCAGTGACAGAATATCTCCTCTGACAGGACTGAGTGATATAGTGCACTCTGGTCCCATCTTTGCCGCCAAAAGGGAAAACACATCACAAGGATACATGGTATTCTCATTAAATTGCCATTGGTTGATCTATCAATGCTATAGTGTAAATAATTATTCTGAATATGTTTAATGTAAATGCCTCTGTCAAATAAAATCTTACCTTGTATTGTATGGACATCTGATCCAGGAAAGTTCAGTTGATGCCTTGAGGTTGGGGAAATAACTGCAGGCCAGATTCAGATTTTCCAGGGGTCAGGGTAACACTAGATTATTAAAAGAAAGGAAGCACCCTGCCTATTCCCCCAAATAAAAACTGAAGCTATGGTGTGATGCCTGCTAGCTCCTCTCTCAGAAACAGTCTGAAATGGGATCAAAAGTAATTGTGTCACTTGAGATCTTAGAAGAAAAGTGACCAGCAGTGTGCTAAAGACTTTGGTATCTTCTTAAAGATACATATATGGTTGAATATGTGTCAATATGATATATGGCAGGGTAAAGAATTATAGAAGGAACTAATCACTAGGAAAATTTCCCATTAACTGGGTTGCATTGCACATGGATACTAAATTGGGAGAGAATGCAAGCCAGATAAATGTAACAATGAAATGGATCTTAGAGTTTTTTTCTACATCAATACGCTGAGTATATCAGAAAAACAATATCCAGAGGACTGAAATGGTTTGCCCAGAGTTGCACCAAGAGCTATTGTTTGTATCTCAAATACAGAGAGCTGACTCTTATTTAAGAATTCCATAACCCAGGCATGCTGGCTCATGCCTGTAATTCCAGTACTTGGGAGGCTGAGACAGGAGGACCGCAGGTTCAAGACCAGCCTCAGAAACTTAGTGAGATTCTCAGCAACCTAGCAAGACCTTGTTTCAAAACAAGAACAATTGAAAAGGGCATGAAGGGCGGGTTGTATAGCTTAAAGGTAGACATACCTGGGTTCAATCTGCAGTACCATGCACACACAAAAAGAATTCTATATATTTTACAAACTACATCACAACTATCAACAATTTTTTTATGAAAACAGATCATTTGTCCAGATAACTACATTGTCCCATTTCTAGAAATGTTTTACCATTGATTGAGAAATTCTGATGCTCTGATATATCCCCATCTGTAAAACTTCTCTCTTTCCCTCTCCCTTTGTATTTCTTAGGAACTCAAGGGTCTCATAAGTAAATTGGTCTCTCTCTCTAGGAGTGGCATGTATCCAAGGTCAACCATGGTTACTACACAATGGTGTTGTCGCATTGCTATTGTGCTGGCCTGTTCTTGCTGCTGCTGCTCCCAGGCTTGAACTCTCACAGTATATCTCAAAGCTGAGAAACTCAAAGTCATTTACCCATCTACCATCATTTCTCTTCATACCAGGTCCTCATCTCCTTTCCCCAAAGTGGTTGAACTATCATCCCCATTGGCCAACAAACAAACTTCTTCATGTGCATCTCACACAAATGGAAGCCTAAATGGGTGAACTAACCGGCAGAATGGAAGGAAGGCTCTGAACCCAGCTAGGGGCAGGAGTCAGGCAGGGCTCCCTAAGACTCAGTGACAGCTCCTGCCTCCCTTCACAAGTCAGATAGAGGCTTTAGCTGATCCTTTCCCTGTCTAGGAACATCACTCTCCAGTCTGATTCAGGTACCTGACAAGATTTTTTTCTATGGAAAATTTTACTATTTACCTCATCTGACCATGAACAAAGAGGATATTTGAAGTCTTGGATTTTGATATTCTGTGTGTTCTCTATGCTGATAAATTTAAACTAAACTGTTTTTCTCAAACAAAACCAATTTCTATAGATTTGTGTTCTGAATGTGGATTAAAGGAGAACATTATCACTATCCAGTATACTTTTACTTGTGAGCCAAACAGTGGCTCTTGGTAAGGACAGGGACATGTTCCCAATCACCAAGCCCACCTATCCTCATGTGTTCTCTTTTTAGTTTGTCTTGGGCCTTCTCAAAATGCCCTGGACAAGAAAACATTACTAGTCAGTATTTTTCTCCCTCATTATTGGCTATCAAAATTTTCTTAAATAGACAAAGGAATATTTTGCTCTATAAAGAGGAGACTTTATTGGTGTAAGAGGGAAAAAGATCCAGAGGTTGTACATCCTTCTACATAGGCATATTACTCAGTGCTTCAACTACATCTTCTGATACTTGGGCATGAACTTATAAACATCCCTTGGAGGAGACTTAGACTTGAAATTAACTCTGCACCATGCTTTTACTATTCAAATTACTTCCTCCCAATATTCACTACAGTTTATTTTGCTTTCACAGTGTGTGGATGCTTCAAAAATGACACCCATAAAATATAGTGCTGTTTTCTCAAAATCGTGGTGCCTTTGAATGTACGAGGCCATAAATAAGCTTGGTGGTTAAACTTCTATGTTTCAAACTTGCACCTTTTTATCTCTGTCACTGTGAAAGGCCTATCTGGTCTGTCTTCCCCTGTGCCTATGATAAAATGCTTATGTGGTAGTCATCAGTCTTGTATCCTCCCTTCCTTCCCTGCCATTTATTTTTAATTTCCCAGTTTCAGACAACCACTACTTTGGGAGTTGTGATGCACCTGCCTTTTGGTGTGTTCTTTGGCCTCTGGGGATTAGAGTTTCAGGAGATTGGAGCAGATTGTTCACTATGTAGGCCTGCCTCATGCTTGCCCCCATTTATTAGAGGGCCACTTTAATACCACACAGTTCTGATATTCCTATTTAGAGGATAACTACAGTTGCTATCTACCCCTTTTGACACCTTCTGCTAAGCCCAATATGTGACCTAATTAGCTTAATCTACTTTCAGTCTGTTATTCTCATCACTTCTTGATTTTGCTCATTTCTTCTACTTGATCAACGTAACTTATGAATGCCCATCTCTTAGAAACCCCTGCGGCTGCAAAGTCTCTGTCACTTTCTATGTTTACTTCCAGTTTCTCTTTAGTCTTAACACATTAGTCAGTGTCTAATATTGTAAGAGCAAATGAAAAATAGATATAATACTTTAACCTTTACCTTTTACTACTCAATAATCAGAATGTTCATATGAGGACTGTTTCCTTACAAATGGGTCATTTTTTTTAATCATGCTCTTTTTTAATAAAATAAGAAAACTACCTAGAAACTCATAAGTTACATTTTCTTAGATACAGAACAGCTGAGTATTTTTGCAATCTTATAAGAACTTCAGCTAATTCCATGTTTGAGATTGAGACTTTTTCAATAATAGAGCATTTCACATGCATCACATTGCTTATACCACATTATCACAATTATCTAAACATGAAAGTAGGCAAGATTTTGTAACTCAGAAACCAGAAGCAGTCACAGGCATCAAATGTCGAATGACACTGTAAGAACAAAAGCTAGGCTATCCCCTTGTTATGAAAATCTTGCATATTTTATAAGGAGTAGAGTAGGAGAATAATAAATACATATGTATAATATATTTAATATATAATATTTATATGCATCATATGAATATCCCTGACTATATAAACAAGTAACTAGAGGCTTTGAATGATTGCTTGCTTGACTTGGTCCATGGAGTTGTCATGGAGAGTACTAAAGCTTACAGTCCTCGTTTCTTCAAATCTCTTCACCATCTTTCTTCCCTTTGCCGTCCACAATTTCCATAACTGTGAGATGCATTTAGAAATATGTGATTAAGTTAATAGAAAGTTTTCCTTATGGACAGTCTCCATAAGTTTCCAAGAGAACATGAAATATTGACTTACTTGGAGATTTCAAACCTCTAAGTCAGATGTTTTCTTCATTATCTCCTTTATAGAGCACAATTTGACCATTATATTATTCTGTATTGTTTTGCTCTTTAGTTGCTACAAATTACAAAAAAAAAAATAAAATCACCCAACAAAGTGACTACTCTCTCAAAATGGTAACTATATTTTCTCTTTCTATTTGCTTACCCATACTGCTGAGATACTTTTTTAAATCCCAATTTAAGCCATAAAAAATTAAGCTCATGTGATTCAGGGCAAGTCAAACACTTATACGTTGATGATGGGAGTGGAACATAGTATAATTACTTTACAATACTGTCTGACAGTTTCTTACAAAGGTAAATTTATATCTATTCTATGACCCAGCAATATTATCCCTAGTTGTATATAGAAAAGATAAATGCAAATATATGTCCACTTAAAGAATTATGTCAAAATATTCATTGCAGCTTTATTCATGATAGAACCAAACTCTGAAAAACTCATATGTGAACCAAGAGAAGAATGAATAAATAAACTGTAATATATTCATTTAATGGAATACTGCCTAGCAATAAAAAGAATGAACAACAGAGCCTGGTGGGGTGGTGCACATCTCTAATCCAAGAACTTGGGAGGATGAGATAGGAGGATTGCAGGTTCCAGTCCAGCACAAGGTAAATTAGCAAGAATCTGTTTCAAAAATTAAAGAATAGTGCAATCCCAGTACTTGGGAGGTTGAGGCAGGAGGATCACAGGTTCGAGGCCAGTCTCAGGAATTTAGTGAGTCCCTCTAAAACTTAGTGAGATCCTGTTTAAATATTTAAAAAATAAAATAGGGCTGGGGGTATAGTTCAGAGGTAGAATGTCCTTGGGTTCAATCCCAGTACAAATAAATAAATAAATAAATAAATAAATGACAGTGTATCTCCAAAACTCAATCTTAGGAATCACCCCAGGCCCCATTCCCCCAGTGACAACAGTCAAGACCTTTTCTCTGCCTCTCGTCCTTCATTATTAAGAGTTATCAGTCCAATTTCCTTATAATCTCATTTTAATGTAAGTAAATATGTCCCAAAATGTTAATAATTTTTAATAACATAGTGTGCAGTTAGATTTCAGTCCCTATTCTCCTGGGGACAGGGAGTAGGAAAAGGATGAAAGATAACAATACCAACCAGTGTACACCTGTTAGTGACCAGATAGACATTGATTTTTTAAGCTTTAAACCACTACTTAAAAAGCTTTCTCAATCACCCTGTAGGATAAGTGGTGGTTTGGAATTAAAAGAATTTAACAAGAGAGAATTAAATGAAGGGAGATAATACCACTTTGCTTAAAACCAGGACTCACTGAATTAAATTTCTCCCTTTAGATAGACTTAAAGAAGTGGCTACAAGCTGACTATGCACTCAGGTATATGTTGGTAAAAGTATTTAAGATAAATTCAATTTTAAAAAGTCTAGAAATAATGTACAATTGTCATATGAATGTTGGGCTATTTGAATGGTTTCTTCCTGATTTAATACATGTCTTCCTGTTTGGGGGAATGAAGTTTTATCAACTCAAAATAGAACCACAGTTGAGCTCTTGTAAATAGCAAGCTACTGTTGGTAATTATGTGTAGTCAATTATTTTAAGTGGGAAACTCTATTAAATACTTCTTAATAATTATGTTTTTTCTAAATATGGTAGTGCAAGGATTGGATTGAAATGTATGTCTAGGACAAACTCATAACTTTACTCCAGGATATGGGAAATCCTGGACAAAGATGGGCTATTGCTCAGGTACTTCTGTTTCAGAATCTCCATGCCTCTTTCCCAGGTCAATATCAGAAATGTGATATATGTAACATAGTGAGTGGTTACCTATTACATCATAACAAATTACCCCAAAACTTCATGGCCTAAAGTTGCAAGTGCATATTATGTTATAGATTCTGTGGGTTGCGAATTCAGAGGCATTTTAATAGGGTGGTCTGGGTCAGGATCTCTCATGATGCTGCAGGCTAAATGCTTACTTACCGGGACTGCAGTAGTCTGAAAGCTTGACTGAGGTGGAGGATTTGTTTCTATGGCAGCTTGTTCACAGGCTGTTGGTGGGAGACCTCAGTTCCTCACCCCATGAACTTCTCCATGGTCTTCTTGAGTGTCCCCATGAAAAGGCAGTTGACCTTTCCCTGAGCAGGTGACCCAAGACAGCAAGGAGGAAACCACAGTACCTCCTATGACCTTGTCTCAGAAATCACTCGTCCTCACTTCTGCTACATCCTATTCGTTTTAAGCTGGCCAACAAGTGCAGCTTAAACTCAAGGAGAGGGATATTAGGATCCACCTTTTGAAGAGATGAGTATCAAATAATTTGTGAAGATAGTTCATTTTCAACAATAAGGCATTGGCATGTGCAGGAATTGAGCAAAAGTCTTTAAGAGAAAGCAAAGGCATTCTTAGGATCTCTCCCAGAATGGAGCAAGGGAGGCAAGAAACGTTAATAAGGAATTTGCCTCAAGGGCAAATTTAGGGGTAAAATAATGCAAATGGTTATTTTTCATTAATTTTACATTAAATATAGCATTCGAACATTATTCATTTACTTATTTTTTGTGGAACTGGGGGTTGAACCCAAGGGTGTTCTACCTCTGAACTATACCCCCAGTCATATTTTATTTTTTCATTTTGAAATAGGATCTCACTAAGTTTCTGAGGGCTTCGCTAAGTTTCTGAGACTGGCTTTAAACCTGCAATATTCCTGTCTCAGCCTCCCGAGTACTGGGATTACAGGTGTGCACCACCATGCTCTGCTTAGAATATTTATCCTGGTGAATGAGTTTGCAAAATCCCCTAATTTTTTTTTTTTTTTTTTTGCGGTACCAGGGATTGAACCCAGGGGTGTTCTACCTCCGCGCTACACCCCCGGCCCCATTTTTTTATACTTTATCTTGAAACCGGGTCTCACGAAGTTGTGGAGGGCCTCACTAGGTAGAGAGAGAGAGACAGGGAGAGAGAGAGAGAGACAGAGAGAGAGCTGAGACTGGCCGCAAACCCGGATCCTCCGGTCTCCACCTTCCAAAGTACTGGGATTACAAGCGTGTGCCACCACGCCCGGCCCCCCTAAAAATTTTCACTTGAAACAAATGCCTCATATCCCCAGTTTGCCTCACCATGGTCCCAGCCCCATACTCGAATACTTTGCCCTCTTCCTACTTTGTATAGTAGTTGCTAAGGCTAGTTACTTCCAGCTGTCTGAAATGAGCAGATCCTCAGTCTGCTGGAAAATGAGTAGTGATCGCACAGAACACTGGGAGACTGCCTGGCTTGATACCTGACGTCCTGGGTACCAGTCAAGTCCTTCCTGACTAGCTATGGGACCTTAAGTACCCCACTGAACCTCTCGGTGTGTCCTTTCTTTGTGATAAATTTGAAGGGGTTAAACTAGAAATTTTCTAAAGCCCTGTAAAGGGCTTGTATTGCAACAGCATAAAGTCTTAGAGTACCAGATGATGATGTTTTCCCTTCCCTCGAATCTATCATGTGTAGCTGAAGCCTTGCAATCCATTATTCTTCAGGGTAAAGATAATGCCTTTTCTATGTGATTGTTGTTTTTTAATTTTAATTTGGAATCATTCTTTGTGCAGTCATTTGGCGGGTTTGCTCAATCTTGCTCGGGGGTAGTCATCAGGGCATGATGCAGTATTGGTATAGTTTTCTATTTTCATTAAGGTGTCCGGAGGACTTCCAGCATTTGATGCCAGCAAAATTTAAATTATTAATTTTATTACAACAAGAATTCTATAATGGCAGAGTCACTGAAATGCTTTTTAAATTGGCTTTTAACTAGAAAATTAAAGAGAAAGAATTTGGACACTTGGGAAATAATGAAAAAGTGAGACAGCACTGCTATCGATTTAAAGTCAGGTAAGGGGGTATTTTTTTAAGTTCAATATTCACAAATCATTGGAATTATATGATATACTAATGAGCATACTGAACAACCTCATAGGTGTGTAACAATGAAGAAAAAATCAAGTAATAAACAGAAAACTGTGGCATTGACATACAAGAATTAGGAAACTGATCTCACTAATTAATATTCTTTTAATTGATTCCACTTTTTAATTAAAAAACTATATGTGAAGTATTCCTAGTTTAAAACCTACTGTAAGAAGTAGATATATAACCAGAGACAAGGGATGAATTCACAGTTCCATTTCCGAATGATCTTGGGTAAATCACAAAAACCAATTTGAAACTGTCTTCACCTGAAAAATGGGAACATTAAACCCCCCACACAGGGATTTCTGTGTGGCTCAAATAAGGTATTGTACATGGAAGCAATTTGTAAACTTTGACATTCTCTGCACATATAGAGAATTTATAAATTTATAGATATTTGTCATTTCCAATTAATTTTACAGGGAGCCCTACAATAGTATTAGGGATGAAAGAATAGTGACATTCTAATGTGACTTTATCCATCAGAAGACTCAAAACTGACCCTGAAAAACACAGGTGTGCATAGATTTCTTTTTCATCAGAGGGATACTATGACCTCTGTAATAAATAATAATATTATAGAACATCCGAACAGTTCTTGTCAGTATGTGTGTTTGTTAGACAAACAAGAAGAACCCTAATTAGTGGGCACAACAATAAATCGGTCATGAAAATTTATTAGGGTTATCCTGTGCCTAATTTGCCACAATCAGCCATCTTTATGTTCCCTACCTTATTCTGTTTTCTCAACCCCCCCCCCCATCCCAACTACAGATCACTCTGAGGATGCAAAGAGGACCAGCTGAAGGGCAGATCTAGGATGGAACTGGAGCCATATCCTGTTGTAGGTACAAGAAATCTACATAGGCTTTGTGAATACAAAAGTAAATATCATTCCTAGGGAGAATCCAGAAACTTAACTGCTTATGTAAAGAGTTTGGCTGGTGTAGGAAGTTATAGAAGCATAATCTTAAAGGTAAATCTTGTTGTCAGTATGGTAGAAACATCTCTGGGTGACTTATGAGGTTGAAGCCACAAAGACTTCTGGCTTAGAGTATGGGATGGAGAAGGAGAATGAATAGCTAAGGGATGGCAGAGTAGGAAATGCAAACCCAGACAGATGGCAAATGCCACTTCCTCCCAAGCTGTTTCATCACAAGAAGATCCTGAGTAAGAATAATTTAGTGAGAGCCAGAACCATACTGTGGAAATAGGGAAAGACAAAAACAAGTTGAAGTGATGTTCTAGTAATATGGTTCAGAATTTAGTTTGTTGGTGCTACTGTTCCAGGTACCAGGTAGATCAGAAGGACAAAAGTGCACCTTATTCCTTGTTCCTACAGGGCAAGGCCAGGGGCAGCCAATAAGGAAAGTATCTATTTAATATGACACTGTGTGGGGAGTACCACAGAGATGAACACAATAATGTTAGGAAGGCATGATTACTTAACATCTCATCCTGTAAGAAAAAGAGTGAGACTATATATAGTGGTACTGGGGACTGAACCTAGGGTCATTGTATCTCCAAGCTACACTTCCAGCCCTTCTTATTTTTGGAAACAGGGTCTCACAAAGTTGCTGAGAGGCTTGCTATGTTGCCGAGGCTGAAATCTGCGATCCTCCTGTCTCGGCCTCCCAAGTAGTGGGATTATGGGTACGTACCACCACGCCGGGCTGAGACTACATATTTTTTTGTGAATTAAAATCTGAGGAGTCAGCCGGGCGTGGTGGCGCACGCTTGTAATCCCAGTACTTTGGGAGGTGGAGACCGGAGGATCCGAGTTCGCAGTCAACCTCAGGGCGCATGCGCAGGCGCGCACGCGCGTGATTTATCTCTCTCCTGTCTCCTCTCTCCTCTCTCTCTCCCTGTCTCTCTCTCTCTCTCTCCCTAGTGAGGCCCTCTGCAACTTCATGAGACCCGGTTTCAAAAATAAAGCATAAAAAAATAGGGCCGGGGGCGTAGCGCGGAGGTAGAACATCCCTGGGTTCAATCCCCGGTACCGCAAAAAAAAAAAAAAAAAAAAAAAAAAAAAAAAAATCTGAGGAGTCATTTTTAGATTCACTATCTCTTTTGTTGTTTAGAGAGCCATGAATGTCAGGAAACTGAAACTGGAATAAGATCACAACTACAAGGTTTTGAAGGTTAATTACAGGGCCAAATTCAGTGATACTTTCCATCTATAAGCTCATTTGAGCCACAATTCAATCTTTTGTAAAAGTATTATTTCCATTTCACTGATAAGGAAATTGAGGATCTCAGACTGCAAGACATAGAGTTGAAAATGAACAGTTTCAGTACTTAAATTGATGGAAGGATAACCAGGTCAAAAGTGAAGGCATCATTAAATACTCACCCGCTTTATGAAAGATGATACCTGTATTTTCATTATTATTATTATTATTATTATCATCATGATTATTATTACTGGGGTTTGAACCCACAGGCATTCTAGCTCTGAGCTACATCCCCAGCCCTTTCTATTTTTTGTTTTGACAATATAATCTAAGTGCTGCAAGTCTTGTTAAGTTGATGAGGCTGACCTCAAACTTGGGATCCTCCTGTCTCAGCCTCCTAAGTACTGGGATTACAGGCATGGGCCACTGTGCCCAATTAAGACTACATCTTCAAATAACTTCCCTGAGGAGTATTAAGGAAAAGACTAGGCTAACTAGATTTTCCACCCTTATTCATTCTAGACTGTCATTTTCTTCTGAGGGCATTTCCAACCTTCAGTAAAGAGCCCAACTCACAAGCTGGACTAACAAAATCTAAGGAGACAGGGAAACGATTGTTAGGTGAGCCAGGCCCCATATCCAGAAAAGAAGTTAATGCTGAGTTTCTGATAGACTAGACCTCAAAAGAGAAGTTGAGGAGGTCTTTCATATTCACATAATCCAAAACTTGGGGGCACAGGAATGGCCCATAGCAGGAGAAAATAAAAGTGAGCTTACAGGTTAGTGAAGGGCCCCCTTCTTTATGGTTCAGAATACAGAAGTTATCTTCAGATAGTCCAAGAGATTACTCTATGAACACAGTTGGCTTACTGCTGACTTCTATCTATCATCTGTTCTTAAAGGAGAAAGGGGTGATTGTTATTATCCCCTGTAGCTAACTCCTTCATTTAGTTTTGTTTATAACTTTAGCACACAACTTCAGATTTTCTGATGACCACTGAAAGGATATCTCCATGTCTCCTACTCATAGAAATGCCCATCTGCCTGCACTCCATCACTTCCAGCTGGATTTGACACAAGTTTGTCACTAATAGCAAATTCTTTTTCCTTACTTTCCCCAACCCGAGACTGAACATCTGCTTTGAACATTGGCGAGATTAATATATCCCACTTGAGCAAATGCAATATGCTCTCTTGGTGTCACTCTCAGAGACAGGATTTAGTTTGCCAGTGGTGATAATTGTGTCATATTCTCCTAAGAAAACACTTATTCCATACTGGTCTAAGTAGCATGCAGCCCTTCATGTGGAGGCAATGCCACTGACCACCATCAATGGCACTGGGAGTGACAAATGTGTCTTTCTCCCACAGAAAAAAGAAAGCAAATCATGTTTGTCTCCATGTGACATATTGAAATGTTCCATTCTTATTCCCCATGCAACAATCTATAATATTTGGTCTCATAGTCAGAATACATCTCTTGTGTGTATGGTGGCCTTAGTGTCTAACTGTGCCAGAGATATTACAGGCCTTCCATGAATATTGGTTTAATGCATAAATGAGCCTTATTAACTTCTTAGATTGTAAACAGATTATAGTGACTCTCTCACCTTATTTACAAAAACATTTTCCTTGTCAACAAACTTTAGAATATTACTTGATTTATCATGAGAGAAATCATATTACTAGGTACAAAAATACAAGTCTGACTCCCCAAACTTTTAGACATTATCAAAGCCTAAAGAATGGAGTGATTGCACTGGAGGGAAGGGCTTATGAACAGAAATGTGATAGAGATCCAAAGGTAGATTTTAAATACAAGTGAATTGATTTGTTCCTACTTTTTATGCCTCACAACATCCATCACATGAAGAGTTAAGCTAGAAAAAATAAAGTATCTATTTTCAAAGCCCCCAGACAATTCTGCCATGATAAGTTTCTCTTCCTATGAAAATCTTAAGTTGTCTACCCCCATTCTAGAATTATTGAAAATTAAATTGGAATCTAAAATTAAGGCTATAGAAACAATAACAACCTTTGGATGCTAATCTAAAATATGACCATTTCCCAAAGCTCCTGCTTTCATTTGTTTTAGAGAGAGACAACTCCTGGGAGAAACACAAGTTACATGCTATTGCTCTTCACAAGTATACCACCACTACCACCAACGTGCCCTGAATTCCAATGCCTGGCCACCCCATCACTAGTAATCAACCATCATCCCAAGAAGTGAACATAATCAAAAGCTAAATCAAATAAATATGTCTTACTCTCTGTTCTGACGTCGGCCAAGTTCCATTTCTGGTGGGAAGCCAAGGGGAACGGGTGCCAAAGGCATATGGCTGTGGGTACCATTGTGCCAGAAAGATGTCAACACGTTGGAAAAGATTCAGAGAAGAGAAGCGGGGGTGATTAAGGGGCTGAGGAATTTACTTATGAGAGAGATTAAGAGAGCTAAGTGTGTATACATTGGCTAAGCAATATATGGGAGGCGGCAGAGATGGAGATAATTTGAAGTGTCGACAAGTCCATTCAAGGAATTAGTTGCACAGGAGCCAGAAGAAATACCGAGGCTTGAGAACCATAGTAAGAGGGTATAAGGACAAAAAAAAAAAAAAAAAAAAACAGAATCTAGTTGTTGGGAGCGACAAATGTGTTTTTCTCCCACAGAAAAAAACCAACATTTTTACATTTTTAAAAGAACATTCTGACTTAAGATCATTTTTAGAGCATAATATTTAAGACTAGTCATAAATTAAAAGAAGAGATAAAAAGAACATGAAAATAAACCAGGTGGGCCTGAGGCATAAGACATAAGAAACAAAGTATGTCTTCTCCATTTCCTTCCATACTGGAGAGTCATTACTAAGAATATGATTACTACTCTGTTCAGATTACCCAGAGCTCCTCAACCATAATTATAAGAAGCAGTGGCATAGGGCTTAACACTTTCCTTGCCACTCTTCCTGTCAGCATTTTATTATCCCAGACTCCTTTTTCCCAGTGGAGTTTCTGATATATAGTGAACACTCAATATAGGATAGCTACATATGTGTTAACACTTTTATTGAAATATACTCTATATGTCATACAATGAATTCATTTAAAGTTTATAGTTCTATGACTTCCCATAAACTTACAGTGCTGTATATCCATTATCATGATCAATTTTATAAAATTTCCACTAATCCATAAAGACATTTTCTATCCTTTAACCATTATCCTCTAATCATCACCAAAAAAATTATAAATCTAAATCTGCAAACATATATGTTGTCAATCACCCCAACAAAATGGAAAAGACTCCACAAAAATGTTAGTCATAATAGCTATGCAATAATGACTGGTGGTGATCCAGGAGGTGGCTCATATATAAAGAAAAATAGATTTTTCTCCATCTTTGAATGCCTCACACCTTCCATTGAAGTAAAGAGTTCATATCTTCAATCCCTCTGTCTCTACAGGCTTACGCAAACACTAGTCTACTTTCTGTCTCTTTGGAATTGCCTGTTCTGTCAATTTCATGTAAAAGAAATAACATAAGAAGTAAGGTTTTGTGACTAGAAAATACCACATGAATTTTCTCCCCTTGAAAATGCCCACATATTTCAGTTAATCACAAGACCCCCCTGGGACATATTGGGTTGATTCTATCACCACTCTCAAGAGAGATGTGAAAATAAATAAATGATGTTGGCATTCTATGTTCCATGCTAGGTCTTGCTGTATATGCTTAGCCCAATGTCCTTAATATGTTGTATTTCCAATCGCTTAACATCAGAGGAACACATGGACACCAGTCTCTCTTAAAAGTCCTTGATCTTGAGTCTTTCCCAAAATGACTAAAAAATATACTCCGGAAAAGGTTGATGCAGCCATCTCACTCCTCTAACAACAATGAATTGAGCCTCCATGTGTCTTCTCTGGATGCAAATTTCCCTCTTTTTTTAAACTGGGGATTGAACTCAGAGACATTCTACCTCTGAGCTATGTCCCAACCCCTTTTATTTTTATTTTGAAACAGGGTCTTACTAGATTGCTAAGAGTCTCACTAAATTGCTGAGGCCGGCCTTAAACCTTGGATTCTCTTGGCTCTGCCTCCCTCCCAAGTACTAGGATTAGAAGCCAAGCATAATCAGCTTCCCAGGTGGAATTTGAGTGCAGGTAGCCAGTTTGAAGTCTGGATTCCTAACCACTGCCCTCTGTGGCTTGCTCCTCTGTGAGTAAACAGGTCAGGCATATTGTGCACTGAATGGTATATGCAGGTTTGGGATGTAAAAAGAACTTTGTTTGAACTGGGGATACAGTTCAGTGGGACAGCACTTACCTAGCATGTGAAAAGTCCTGGGTTCAATCCTCAGTACTGAAGAAAGGAGATAAGGGAGGGCTTACTTTGTTCATTCAAAATCAGTCCCTCAAAGGTCACCATTTTAGCTCACCTCACATTGTTAATTTTAAACATATTGTTTTAATTTACTGCTTTTCTTCTCCCTGTGATACCTTCAACTCTTACAACTCTCTCTTTCATTACGTTAAAGCCTAATAAAATACCTTGATAAAAATTGAGCTGTTCATCTCTCTCAGAGTTGTCTTTTGCATTCCATCTTTCATTGGAATAAACTTGTGAAGAGAAGCAGGTGGTGAGGATAAAAATATTTTAGTATTCACATCTCTAGCCAAAAGTCACCTACATTTCATTTGAGGCAAACAAGAAATAAGCAAAAACACCTCCCTTCTATTTCTACCCCATCTGTGTCTAATAGCCTAGTCAGACACGGATCCATCATTTCCGGACTACTGCCATGTACTGAGCCTGCCCACAGACTCTGCCACCTTAAACTTGTCCTCCACCCTGCTTCTTGAAGAGCCTGAATATAACACACTATTTCCATTCCAGAACCCGCAATGCATTCTTCTGTGAAAGAGACACAATTTCCAACTCCTGTATTTCAGTTGACCTACCCAAGCCTTCCCACAACATATCTCCCTGTCTCAGACAGACAAATCTTATGACAGCACCCTGAATGTGACCACCTTCACATCTACTCCACAGGCTCCCAGCAGACACTGGCATGTCTGTGCCTGCGCACACACAGGCATGCTTGTGCATCCTTATGGACTCATGTGTCTGATGCAGTAAAACGTAAATATCCAGTACTTATCAGTCCCTATTGTCTCTTTCTTTGGCTGGATAATCACATCTTCTCTAAATCCCCCAGCCTGGCATCCACTCTCTCTGCAAAAACTCTTGCCATAATTGTTGCCACATGGCTTAGAATCTGACTATTCTTTGTTAGTTGTCTCTATCATTTGTTATTCGAGGCATTGGGTTAAGCTGCATTTCATAAACTAGGCTGAGCATTCAGAAGATATTCAATACCTTTTACTTAATGATTGATTCATCAAATCCACACTGATGGCTTGAGATCAAATATTATCTGTTTTCTGTAATCTTCATTAATCTGAATTCAACTCTTACTATCCTCAGTCAAAAGGTATTTCTCTTTCTGTACTCCCATAGGGATGTGAGTTATACATCCAAAACTGCAGATGTCACCTTATAGTCTATTTGTTAATACTGCTATGTCCCCCAAGTAGACTATGTACACCTTGAAGGCAGAAGTCACACTTACCTGTCTCCCCAGGACCTCTGCATCTAATACTCAATAAGCTGCTACTCAATCTTTTGAAATTAACTCAAGGTGCAGAACTCTGAAAGCAGAGGATTCAATGTGTGGAAATAGGTCCAGGGGTGAAGAAGTTGGCACGGTTCAGGTGTACAGGATACTGCTTCTTTTCATACATTGCATTAGATTTGCTCTTTATCCAGGACCCACTGTGCCAAATCAGGCTTGTGATTAAGATCAACTCTACCGGGAAATCAGTAGAGAGTTGGAGAGCATTTGAAAAGGGCCTTGCTGTCCAAAGATTGCAACTCTGGCAAACAGCTGTTATGGTTCTATTGTTTTATCCTCACTTCCTTTAAAGGGCAAGGTTTGAAAAATCAGGGAACTTTTGAAAGAATTTCAGGACAAAGAGAACACTTCAGGAATCATTTTCTCTTGACATAAGGTGAGTAGCTAACTACACAGGATATCCTGTATATGGGTGGCTATGCCACTTAGACCCAAATCACCTTTTTTTCAGATGTAAAAGACCTATTCTGCCCTCCAGCAGGACTTAAAATATGACAACTCTATTTCCCAAGACCACTTTCAGTCCCATTTAGAGTTTCTCAAATACTGTGTCTCCCATGCCATGGGGAACAGGAAATGTTTCCTCATTGGACCAAAGAATATGAGGGCTGAAATAGACCTTAGAAGTCGTCTACTTTAAATTCTTTTCTTTTGTTATTTCATTTCTTTCTTTTTTCTCTCTTCAAAAAGAAACTAAGAGAAAGAAAGAAAAGCCTCACAGCCCAGTATCACAGAGGGAAGATGTCAAGATAAATTAATTCTCTATCAACTTCAGAGCCCCCACTAGTTATTATTGCTCCACACCTGCAAACCAACACATTATACATATTAAAAGTGTCTATCTAAGCAGTTAAACAAGTCACTTTCACTAAGGCAAAATGCTACTTAATTTTGCTTGTCTAAACTCATGGTTTCTTTATTTTATTTTATTTATTATTTTTTGATAGTGATGATTGAACCCAGGGTCTTTCTGCCACTGAGCTAGACCCCCAGATCTTTGTATTTTGAAACAGGTTTACCATGCATTGGCCTTAAAATTAAACCAGCAACCCTCGTGTCTCAGCTTCCCAAGTACTTGGATTGTAGGTGTGAGCCACCATGCTTGATTAATATGACAATATTCTTGAAACAATTCACTATGTAAGACTAATCTTTGGAAAGTATAAAAGGATAGTTAAATAGAAGCTATCCATTATTTTAACTTCAAGGATTACATCTTCATAAATGCAAAAGTGTTCCTTCAGATATAGATCTGGCAAGAACTGGTATGGGAAAGTTTGAAAATGGACCATTTATATATATGGGAAACTGTAAAATAGGAAGAAATAATAAAAAAGGACATATGCATCTCATATAAGGTAGGAACTGTTGTTTCTACTTGGATACATATACCAGCCCAGGGCTCTCATCCTGCCTGATTTAACTTTGTTGTGATCCTCTTTCTAATTAGACACAGACATTGGAAAATATTGATAAGTATCTAAATGTGTGTGGGAGTAGAGGTCTTTTCATCTTTTAGTCAGATCAATATTTTATTTTTTAACTTCTTGAGTTCAAAAATTCTTGAAATTTTGTGATTCAGTCAGTCTTAAAATTAAGCATGGTTTAATATCATTGGCAAAAGAATTTACAAAGCAAGAGTAGGTTTGAGGAATCCAGTTGCAAGGAGGTAACAGCCCCTCAGGTGTGCTTGGTGCTTGGAGCTTCCTTGGTTTAGGCCAATCACACTGTCTTCAGCTCATCCCACTTTATAACTTTAATTAAACAAAATTAAAATTAATTATTAATGAAAACAATTAGATGGATTAGCTAAGGTGACCTGATCTTATTTATTTATTTTTTGCTCTTTTGTAAGGTACCTCTCGCTTGTCTACTCAGCACAAATGCTTGAGCTTGAACAGTGCTGAATAACAACAAAGTTCTTGCCCCAAGGTGCTTTCCTTCTATAAATGAGTCAGTAAAAGACAGATCATAACTCAAGCTGTAGCTAACACAAGCTGCTACTTCCAAAATAAGAGAGTATAAGTGGCAAATTGTCAGCAAGAGAAGAGTCAGAACCTGGTCCTCTGGAGAACCTAAGGGATTGATCCCGTCATTAACATGGGTGTTATGAATATTTAGAGGCATAAAATGAAGTTCTTCCTTCAAGATAGCACCTCTGACTCTTGCACTAAGTAGCTCTATAAAGAATTCTGTGTTTAGACTGTTAGTTGAGCCTATTTTGGTATCTGGAGAGTCACAAGCTGATTTGCTTCATATTTTGGTTTGCTGAGCTTTGCATCTCAGGAATTTCTATCATTTCCTTAATGAATATTCTTAAAATTATGTTATAAACTATATGATTAATGTCCAAAGGCAAATAAAACAAGTATGAAGTATGCCTGCCAAGAGGGAATGGAACACAATAAGTACATAAACTGGAGGGCTGAGCTTTCTGTGAAATACAATTTGGTGATTGAAAGCAGAACTCAGAGAGAGGCAGTCAGTAGAGGATGGAAGGAAAAATCATGGGCCAAGTTTTAATCATGACAATTATTTTATGTTCATTTATTGGTGAATTGTAATTATACATTTTGATATATGTCAGGGTATCAACATCATACATGCACACATTGCACATTTAGCCCTCCCTCCAATCCTACCCTATTCCTTCTCCCTTCCCTCCCTTTCATGTTCCGGATAGTGATTGAGTCTTATAGGTTTGTGTATGTATATCATGTGCTATAGTGTGTTTCCTTCCACCCCCCTCCCAACTCCCTCAGTTAGGTCACCTTCTTTGTCCATCTAAAGATTTCTTCTAAGTCCCTTCTAAGTCCCATTCTATCTAGCTCCCACAGATTAGGGGGGACATCCGAATTTTACTGTTAGTGACTTACTAATACCACTTAGCATAATGTTCTCTAGTTCTCTCCATTTCCCTGCAAATGATGTGATTTTGTTCTTCTTTGTGGCTGCATAAAATTCCATTGTGTACATATCCCATAGTTTTGTGATCCATTCATCTGTTGATGGACACCTTGGCTGGTTCCAAAGTTTGGCAATTGTGAATTGTGCAGCTATAAACATAGATACACATGCATT
>PVJS01003537.1:0-49646 GCA_004027185.1 Glis glis | reverse complement strand
CCCCATTCTTCTGAGGATCCTCCACACTGTTTTCCAAAGCGATTGCACTAATTTGCAATTCCACCAACAATGTAGTAGAGTTCCTATTTCTCCACATCCTCACCAGCATTTGTTGTTGTTAGTGTTTTTAATGATTGCCATTCTAATTGGGGTTAGGTAGTAAAGGGACATCTCAACAGATCAGTTCTGTGTCTGGGTTGGAAACCTTTGACTAATTCTTATTGTCATGATAATAATGATAACTACAATTTATTAATGCTTTTGACTGGGAGTGGCATCACTTTTCACTTTTTAGCATTACTTTAAGGTAAGGTATAATTGGAAGTATTTTATATGACACAGGTCCAAGAAAATGGACAACAGCCTGGCAAGGTGGCATACACCTGTTATCTCATTACTTGGGAAACTGAGACAGGAGGATCATAGGTTCCAGGTCCGCCTTCCAACACAGTGAGACCCTATTTCTAAATAAAAAATGAAAAGGACTTGGGGTAGAATAACCTTGGGTTCAATCCGCAGTACCAATAAGTAAGTAAATTATTATTTATTTAATTAATTTAAAAGGAATGGGGGTGTAGCTCAGTAGAAGAAAGCTCCTGGATTAAATCCCCAGTACTACACACACACACACACACACACACACACACACACACACACATGCACACACACACACATTGAACTACAATGCACCAATTTACATAAGACTTAAAAAGGTTAAGTAAATCCTTAGGAGAGATGGTTTCCTTCTTCAATCCAGCATTAAAGTGAAACTGAGAGGATATTCTTACTACATATTCCTGTAAACTAAAAATTAAGTCTTTTTGTAAGCCTCTGGGGTTCTGATGTTATACAGTAGGATCCTATTAGTCTACCTTCTTCCATGGAGTGGAGGTAATGTCTGCTTTCTCTTCCTTTGCTCAGGAGAGCAGAGTGGAAACCCAGGATACCAAGATCTGGAAAAACCCCCTTTGTGAGCAAATTTACTTCACTAGAGTTCGACTTTCATTTTGATTTTTTGACTTCTGAACTTTTCTTGATTTCTTGACAACTTAGTAATGCATTTGAAAGAGATATATACTTATATTTTACATGGAATTCTTAATCCTTTCAGATGGGTAGTTGTTCAGGATATTTCATCTATCATGAGAAAAGAACAAATTGTGGTATTTTGTTACTGGTTATTTTCCAAAAATTGGCTATGTTATTTACTCCCCTTGTCTAATCTAATCTTTAAAGTGTCACATACAATAAGTGTTTTTATCATAGTATCCAGAAGAGAGGACTGAGTTTAAGAAAGATAAATAAATGGTCCAAGGCCACAAAAGTATTAGTGTCTTTTACTTAGGATTTTAACTTATAGCTGCTCATTAAGCAAGTTATAGTAACAATAGGTAGCTTATTTTACCACCTCTTCTGTCTACTTTTACCCCTTCCAAAATGCATTCTTTATTTCCCTAAACCTCTTGGTTTTTAAGTCTTTTCTATCTCAGTCAACCATATGCCACTAATTCTATAAGTCATCCTCATCTGATACTTGTCTCCTCATCATCCATAGTCATTTCTCTGGCACAGGGCACCATCATAGATTGTTAGATTTACGACCACAATACCACCATTACTTGCATCTCTTTCTCCACAAACAAACATTTGCAGTACATATTCTCCCAGAAATCATAATGAACCTAAAAAATTAATCATATTACATTTTTCCTTCATCAGAAATGAGCTGTTTTCCATATTTAAATAATAATTTTCTCTTAGTTATGGCCTTTAAGACTACATAGTCTTGCTTGACCTGTTTCTCCAACCGCATCTTATACAATTCTCTTCCTTACTCACCACATTCCAGTTCTACTGCCTCCTCCTGGTTCCTCAAACATACTGAGCCTGTTCATATTCTATAATGCCTGTACTTTCTGTTCCTTCGGGTGACTTTTTTTGATTGAAATTTTCATGTCTGAATATTACTTATTCCTTATGTTTCAGGTCAAATATTACCCCCAATTTAAATACTCTCACTTCTGGCATCTTTTATATGATTGGTTTTATTTTTTGATATTTCTCTCTAAAATTATCCTGTTTATTTATAAATATAATTTATTTTCTGTTTCCCTCACTAAAATGGAACTGCAGGAGAGCTAGGGCTCTGTCTGTCTCATTTAAATCCATAGAAATAGGAATCTCCTCAAATGTGCCACTCAATTAATTCATTATTCAATAAAATAACCCATGGAATAGGATCATACCGAGTAGCACTATTCATCAGTACCATTCACCAATGTAGTTGACTCCTCTCATGGGTTTAAAAAGTAGTTCACTATGACCAACCTTTGAGTCTTGGTCAGGAGTTAGAATTGTACTAAAATGAATAAAACATTAAGGGAAATAGAAAAGTGCATAAAAACTATTGAGTTCAAGAACATTATGATGCAGATATGATAGAAAATCAGAAAGCTACTTTATATTAAGGAAGCTTCACATTAAGGAAGCTACTTCTTATTAATCATCAGGCTAATTTTTCATTGGAGCGAACTGAGCTGATTTTGGATGAAATAACTAAAGACGTTATACACAGTGAGTAAACTTACCCAAGGAAGACCCATATATATAAGAAAATTTGTTTTACAACACTTCTTATATCCTATGAGAAAAAGCATATTTATTGATGCCTGTGGAAGAATTAATCTGAGTAAAAGTGTCATAAAATGTTTGTTTCTCAAGTACATTATCTTAATGGGCACTTGCATATCAATTGATATTAAATATTCACATATAGTCTTCCTTATAAAGTGTTTCTATGTGTGTGTGTCTTTGCATGAACCCTCACTATTTAAAGAACACACTTGATTCAGTTCAAGGTACCCACTAAAAGCAGAAAACCAATTCTGTGCTAGAGGTGTCAGGGTATCAGACTTTTTTCCCTAGATGGGTAGATTGATGACCAAGCTAACAAATACAGGGTTTAAATACCAGGCCAGACTTGCTGGTGCAGAAAATAAGTGAGTCCTTAAATTGTGTAGGACTTGTGTCAGGTAGTCTTATCTGAAATCTGATGTGGCCTTTGAGGAATGGTCAAGTTTAGTTGGCTTGTGATTGATAATATGATATTAAAAGGGAAGAAAAACTGGGCATGGTGGTGCACACCTGTAATCTAAGAAGAAAATGAAGAAGAAGAAGAAGAAGAAGAAAGCATTTCCAAGAGAACTTTATAAAAAGGGTCTGATGCCCTCTCCTGTGTTATTCTATGCATATTCAAACCTCTAAGTTAATATGAGTGACATTGTTTATTCACAAATATCTAATTTTCAGGTCCTTTTACTGGACAAGTGGTACTGAGTGTGCTACCAAATTAGCCCTACTTGATTTGTGAACAGAAGTATCTTCTAAGAGATTGTCACCAGAAGGGCACTGTAAACTGCTCATACATTGATGTCTCAGCCCCAGGACCCTTTCCTTCTTTGGCTTCTGAATCTCAAGTAAACAAGGGCAACATGTGGCAGTGGACACAGGGCAGCTACCAGTGGCATCCAAGGCCAATGGCCAGGCAGCACATACATAGTACAAACCACCACTAACTGGTGGAAAAATCTGGAAAGTCACACAGGGAATTTTAATTTATTTAAGTAGATATATTTTAAAATGTACAGCCAATAACAGTACATTTCAATTTAATAATATACATATATAATTAACCCAATATACAAAAATAATATATAATTTTAATGTGTAGTCAGTATAAAATATAAATATTTTTGACATTTTATAAAAACTCTTCAAAACCTATTCTATATTTACACTTACAGCTTATGTCAGTTGGAACCAGCCACATTTTAAATCCTTAGCATCCCAGATCATAGCAGTTTTTGTCAAACCTAAGAAATTCAAGACCTCCTTTTAAAAATTATATAAAATATTTATGAATATATTATAAAAAATATAAATATTGTATCATAAATATACAAATATGTATCCTAAATATATTATATATACATATACATATGTCATGAACCTTCACAATGGTAAATTAGATACAACTTTCTTATATGTCTAGCTTATATACAGTTATAAAATAAAAACAAATTGTTTAAATAAATATAAAGCAAATAGAATGCAAACTAACATTAATTCAACATGATAGATGATATTTTGCTGAAACTGAATCATTATAATGCAAAATAAAATGGCAATTTTAGGTTTGACCCATTGTAAATCTTCCTTCCCTTAGGGATATGCCAGGAACTCATTTAGCCTTTCCTCAAAATGAATGCTTCATTTAAGGTCTCTATTCTCTTCTCATTAGCAAAAATCAAAGTACCAATACTTAGCACCAACATTATTCAATTGCAGAGCCAATGTGATCAGAAATATAAATGCAAAGGTAGGGGCTAAAATCACTCCTAGCTCTGCTAATCATACACAATTTCTGTTGAATATTTAAAATTTTTTTCCTTACTCTCTACCCTTTCCCCTCAAATGGCATCCTTTAAAATAATGCACTGCTTCTTCCACTTAAAATATTATAGGCAAATTTTTCACATTGCTTGATGGCTTCCATGGGCTTATGTTACATACATTTGATCCGGGGTATATCGTTAGTCTCAGATCTATTGTATTAGATATTAATGAAAACACTGTCCACTGCCCCTCACCTCATCCATCTTGAGGCTTTTTTCGGTTTCCTGAGCACCTTGGTTTATGAGTCTCATCTATTTGTAGGGTGCTAAATGCCTTCCTATTTCCAGGCCCCTACATTTAGGCATTCCCAAAGGCAAAAACAACCTGCCTTTTTTTTCCCTTCTACTCTTCTCCTCAAACTCACCCACATACAGGATTACAGCTAAATCCTCTATACTGAGAGAGCCATCCCATCTTTCCCAGGTTCTAGTTTGCCTTTT
Source organism: Glis glis (assembly GCA_004027185.1). Classification (NCBI taxonomy): domain Eukaryota; kingdom Metazoa; phylum Chordata; class Mammalia; order Rodentia; family Gliridae; genus Glis; species Glis glis. The sequence goes on along the minus strand of PVJS01003537.1, from coordinate 44,751 downwards.
CTTGTTACCTACAAAACAACAAAATGTGTCTACCAAAGAGGTTCAGCAGCAAAGCAAACTCTAATACCTGTTCAGTTTTTCCTGCCTCAGTACCTCCCCATCATAGAACTACCTACACTTTTCTTCATTAACGATAGTCTAGTTTAATTATAAACATGGGCTGAAAACTTTGAATTCATATGTTTCCTATGTTTCTTTTATCTGCCATAACAAAGCACTTAACCAAGACTGCTCACGAGTGTCTTCTGTTTCTGACCTGCAGAATAGCAGATTCCTCACAAAAATCACATGCACGACATATGCATGCTTTTACCTCCAGTCCTGAGGCCAGTGCTGCTAGGTTAATTTTCATAAATGAAGTGCCTGATCATGACATCTGCTCTCAGGAAATGTTAGTAGTGATCAAATCAAATGCTATTTGCCTTACCATTGGGGACATATTCCTTCTGAGCTCATAATACTTTTTTACCCTCACTCAGTAAATGGGGGCAACTTTGGATAAGTCTTTTCTCCCCAACTAGACTCTAAATTTTTATTTTTAATGAACATGTCTTATTTATACTAATTTTGCAACAATATTCGTGGGATAAATACTAAATAAATTAATTAAATAAACATTTTAAAATGGCTTTAAACAATTGACATTATTCAGCACAAATGACTTCAACAGTTGAGAAGACCACTGTGCCAAGAACTGATGATAGCTGAAAAAAGTTAGTTAACAGAGGTATGAAAAGCCACCCAGTGTAGGCTTCCCCAGGTACAAAAAATGAGGAATCCCGGCCAGCAAGAAAGGAACTTACAAGCAATAGAATCATAGGATCTGAAAGCCTGAAAAACCATTTAATTCATATGCAAAATAGCCTATTGTACCAAGGAGAAAATGATCATAAATTTGAGAAATGGTCTACTTTCACTACTCCATTACACTGTGAGTCTACTTTCCAATGTAACTTCAAGTTGTACTTACACCAAAATCATCTGTCTTGAGACTTCCAGTTTCCCATGTAGGTTTTCTAATCTTTAATTGATCAGATTGAATCTATAATCAAGTCCCTAATGCTTAATGTCTTCCCAGAAAGGAAAACTGGGTAATGACCACAGATAAACTTCTGCAAAAGTAATTAACATCTATTTGGTACTTTGCTATTTTTCATTTGAAAGCCATAGTCACCTTTGGAGAGGTCAGGCAATTATTATTATCTTATTTTACCAAGGAGAAAATTGAGGCTGACATTCTTTATGGGCTAAATGTCATGTCATAGTATGACATGACAGACCAGCGGTAAATTCGGTTCCCCAGCACCTGGGCCAATGCCTATTTTAATATTTATTTCCCACTCATTCACTATTTTTCCAATGATTAGACTTGCTTGCAAATAACTCTAATATGCAACATTGCAAGTGTCAGATACTTTCTCCTTTATTACAATATATTTTAAATTCAGCTTCTGGCCTGTGTTTTTCTGTAGGTTTCCATTTTGATATTTATGAAATATGCTCCTGTTCCTTAATTTGAACTCACTTAGAAATATAATCTTTTAAATAAAATATGTGTTCCATAAGAATCAATTGAATATTATTTTTCATTATTAGTTTTAACTTACTCTATAGTTTCTATTGTAGATTCCTAAGCAGTTTATATACAACTCAAAGCTTATAGATTATAAGGTCTCTTGTTTTAGGGCTATAAGAGCATTTCCTCTGGGGTTAGTTATAGCTTCAATCCAATCAATTAAAAGTAAGAAACCCACACTTAGGAGACTCAATGCCTAAAGGCAGATGATTTTGGAATAAATAAAACTTTGAAATTCTTATCTCAATGAGGAGACTCACAGATTTTGTTCCTGTTATTGTTGCAGATTTTCAGCTTTCTATTTTATAACATAGGGAGCAGCTGAAGTAAAACATGTTTTTATTTTCATTTTCAACTTGCATATATTAACAAATGAAAGGCAGATCAAGCTGCAAGAGTAGTTCAAGTTCTCTCTCCCTTCCCCCAACTGCATTTTAGGAACTTACAGTAGGGCTACCAGATTTTTTTCCCTAGCAAATCTAGGGACACATATTTGCATATCTGTTTGCATGCATTTGAATTTTAATTTACATAAATTTGCATGCTAAATGTAAAAGCCTCAACTGCAAGTATACAAAGTAAAATAAAATTGATTAATTAGTGCAACCTACTATAGTTGTACCCAATGCCATTAATCTGGTTGTGCTGGAAGACTTGTAGTCAATAGTGGCCTGAAGGCGAGGGAGCCAGCTTCCCAGCTGTTCCTTTAACTGGGGCCAGCTCCATAAGCAATGAAATGCAGGCAATGAGAGAGAGGATCAGAGTTAAAATTGTTCCTGGAAGGAAATATTCACCACCACTTTCCCCAGCACACATAGTTTTAGCTAAAGATCCAATTAGAATATGGTACTAAGCTAGGTATGGGCACAGATTTCATTGTCTTCTATGACAGTTAACAACAAACAGAATAAAGCTTCATTCAGGAGACAAAGTCACTTACCCCTGAGCCAGACCACTCACAGAGGTTCAACAGCTCACCAAGGAGATGTGGGGAAAGGACCCTACCACTAGGATCAAAGCCTCTGACCACTGACCCCAGGCTTGCCAGGCCAGTCTGACGGCCTTCCAAAACCATGTCACCACCCCTGCCCCACAGAACTCTCCTTTTCTTACCTATCTTTTCAACTTCATTTCTGACTTGTCCCTTTTGTTATGCTAGCTGCCCGTCCGATCTCTCTTTTTTACTTACTGAAATTGGAACTTCAAAGTTTAGCTTAATCTGTTCACATCCTTAAAAATCAGTAATGACACCAGTAAACATAAATATGGCAAACCTCTCCTCTCTACCTCAGTCCATAAGTCTCCTTTTCCACCACATACAATGACAGCAATTCAGAATATGAATCACAGGCTTCAATGTGTCTTGTGATAGCATTTATCTCATGTGTGTATGTATGGCAAATCTCTGTCCAAAGTTGCAAGATTTTGTGGGTTAAATATTGTGCATATAAAATATTCCTAAGCATCCATCAAGATGTAGGTGCATACCAGGGGACCACTGTATTTGTGGTGATGAAATATTCTTTACTTAAAGAGAGAGTATTATGTAACATTAGGAGGTTGAGGGTAGTGGAGGAAAGAGATGAAGGTATGGAGGCAGTAAATGTGTGATCCTTCATGTTGGTCCTTTCTGAAGTTTATGCCTTCAGTTTTTGTGGCCTTAACAGTTGGTACAACAGGCTAAAATGTACCTTTCTCTTACCATGTGCTGTCCACTAAGGTAAGTGAATTACCCACAGTGTTTTATTTAATCCCCATAACAACCTAATAGCAGAGTGACCGTTTTTAATCAACATGGTGCAGATTAGAAAACTGAGATATTAGGTGATTTGTCACAGTTCACTCCTCTGGGTAATTTGTTACAGTTCACTTTTCTAGGTAGCAGCAGAGATGAGACTCACACCTAATAGGCCTGACACCCAATAGTCTGTCTCAAACCACCAGACTGCACTGCTTCTCACTTAAAGGCTTCTTGCTTCAAGTTATTCATCTAAAAATGCATATAATAACCTGAACTTCATACAGCACATGATTCAAATGAAATTATAAGGAGGAAAAGAACCTAGTGAAGTGTAGAGAGGATAGGTGTATTTACAATTACTGTAGACAAAGATATTTCTCTTCTAGTTCACTCCCTCTGTCACTTTAAAACTGGCATTTCCAGAAATCTGGAAAATTGTAACTTACCATTTGTACTTTAATTCAAAAGAGCCCTTCAAACTGGTCACTTGTCAGAGTGATGAGAATGCATTTTGACACCAGTAGGACACATAGCTGGGGTCATTTCTCTGTTTCTCCAATGACACAGCTTGCTGCTGCGAGGAGCTGAATCAACCATGAATGTCATCCCACTCCACACTGGCCAGTGGCGTGCTATCTCCTCAGCCCATGGCATTTAACCATGTTGAATTATGAATGTGTTTCCAATCACAGTGTTTGCCTTGGAGCTGGTTAGGATGAATGCTGCACCTTTTGGGGGAATTAGAGTTTTAAAGAGGACTATGCAATTTTTAAAGCAAAGTTTGTTCAAAAAGCTTGTTATCTCAAGGTTCGCCAGATTATGGGAAATGGCATTGACTCCTGGACACACTTGCAGAGTGGTTCTCTGCAGAGCCTGTGGCTTTATTTAATCTTAAACAAAGCTGATCAGTCAGGCCATGGTAGGCCCAGGATAACATATAGATGATATTTTAGTCCCTCTCTTTATACAAAGTGCTCCAGGGAAGTGTACATCTCAGTTTGCGGTGAGATGAGATTTCTCACAGTATGAACTTTATCATCTAATTAAAAAAGAAAATATTTTGTTCTGCTCAACAGGTAAAAATTAGCAACATCGTAAATCCAGAAATGGGCATTTTATGTTGTTCCCATTTTGATATGCGTGTAAGTTCATGACAGGTTCATGGACAGAATGGCGATCTGTGGAATTCCAGGTACCCATTCTTTTATTTACATTGATTCTCTCTGTATGAGAAACCAGAAGAAAAGGCTATAAAATAGAGGTCGATCCCATTCACTTTCTGACAGGAATTCACAGGTTTTTATGAAACTTCTTAGAACTGGCCACAGGTTTATTTCCTTACTTTTAGAATGAAGGGTTAGAGATCATTTTAGGTATTACAAAGAAATACTCTTTGTCTACTCTCATGGGCCCATTACTACTGTACTTCCATCGGTTATTCTTAATAGTGCAAAAAGTAGGTCAAAAACCAAGGTTACATGACCTCCCAGAATAAGGACTTCCTTAGGTCAGGTGGTATGTTCTGTACTTCGAAAAAATAAGTTATATAAAATGATGAGCATTTCAGAAAACTCTGTATTCACATCAACACAAAAGATGTATGAATGGCCAATAAGTACATGAAAAGATGCTCAGCATTATTAGCCATTAGGAAATGCAAGCTAAACCCACAAGGAAATACCACTTTATACTTTCTAGAATAGCTAGAAACAAAAGACAATAGAAAGAATTGATAAGGATATGGAAAAACAGGAGCCCTCATACATTATCATATCATTATCCTGATGCTCAGAGTGATTCATTTAGGATCCCTTGTCTCAGAGGAAATCTGTTACGTAGGACTTACTTTACACATTTTATTATGAAGGAGTGGCCACTTAAAATCTCTCCTTGAGCTGAAAAAAAACCTAATAATTAAAGATTGGGGTAAGACTTTTTCCCTACCTTCTGACCTTAGAAACCATTCTTCCTGTGAAGCAAAGAACCTTAAACATGAAATGGAAGTCAAAATGACTTCTACTCTAGTGGGTTTGGGGAACTTTTACATTTTCGTTTTCAGAAGAGGTAACTAAATTATATGCCAATTCGTTGCTAGACAAGGTTCAAACCAGATACTCATTAAATACTCTGGAAAAAAAGCATCAAGTGATTTTCAAATAATGTAGTATAACTAAAAAAATTGTATTGCATATTCTTAACTTAATAACATAAATATACAACACATGATAAGGCCTTGTATGTAGCATAAATTGCTTTAATTTTCTGCTCACTATATTGGAAAGAAAAAACACTGATTGCCTTAAAATTCTATAAGCTCTTGGTAGGATGTCATTAAAAGTTACCCTTAAGTTAAGTGGTTATAGAAAATGATATAAAAACCACTCTAACTTAATCAAGCCACTTCAGCATTTAGAGTAGATTTTCAAAAATGAAAACATTTTTGACATTTTTGATGAGTGTTTGGCCATTCAACATTTTCTAATGTTGAAAAAGAAAATGATTAGTTTAAGATTCTGTAGCCAATTGAAATGTTAGTACCCCACAAAGTGAGAATAAAATACAGGTGGTACTCCTATTTAGGAAAAGCTAGCATATGGAAATCCAGGTTTACAGAGAAGACACATTAGACTATGATAATTTTCATTTAAAAAAGATTCTCCACATAACAAAAGGATTTTCCTCAGGGTTTCCCCTAACCATCAGGCTCTGTTAGTTCACCTAAATATGACTCAATTTTTACACTGATTTTCAGGAGCAAATTTATTATGGAAAGTTAGGCATTCCAGCATAACGCTGTATACACAGACATTAATTCTCAGTACCTAGACAGTGTGTAGGGCATGCCACAAACACCAAGCTAATGTTTGATATATAAAAGAATAAAAGTAGTAATAAATTAATGAATGAATTTGAATAATCCTAGATCTCAATTCAATGTATAACCATTAAATGTCTTTTGAGTGCTCAATGCCCATTCCAAATAGCATGGTGGGGTATCTACAGATTAGGAAAGTAACATTTTTCAGAATTTTAAAATAAAGTGTACCTTATAATTGTTTCCTTTATTGAATAAATAAATTAGTTACCTTACTTAGCAAGCACATTTTCACCATCAATCCAAGGTTAAGAACAAATCAAGATGTGGTATATGGAAAAAAAAGTCATCTCTTTCTTTCAACAACCAGCAAACTGATTTTGGGGAACCTCAGCTGCTTTGTTTGCTGCAGAACCTGAACTGTATTCAGACCATTACTGGGGGTAACTTTTGTTCATTCACTTATCAGAAGTTTCACGCAGTTTAGCTATAACTACCACTATAACAAAAACTGGTTATCAGTTCTTTCTCTTCATTCACCACCCCTCAGACATAATTAAACAAAACATCCCAAACTTCCCCCTTTCTTCTGCAATATTCTACTCAATTCTCCAGCCCAATGACCTGGAGCCACAGGTGTCTGAATTCCAGTGAGGAAGCTCTTTTCAAATTCACACAAAAGTGGGTCAATTTAACATATGAAAGAAGTTCTCCAATTAGTGGCCTTGGCCATCACATTAACCAATTAATTCCTTTTGTTGTGACAACTTTTTGTTGTTGTTGTTTTCTTACACATCCTCCTGTAGTCTGAGACCAAAATACCTGACATAAACAACTTAAAGGAGGAAAGACTTATTTCTCATGTTTTTTGAGGCTTTGATCATATATATATATATATATATATATATATATATATATATGTTTTTTCCTCTTGGAAACTCAACATGGAACTAAATACTCTTGTCACTCATTGCTTGCTATATGTGTTTAGCTTTGCTCCACAGCTGTCCTTTCAGCTGGAGATGTTTCAAATTTTACACCATCTTCCCTGACACACTGATTGGATGGTTGACTTAGAGAATGCCATTCAGATTGTGCCTCTATTTCCTTATCTATAAAATGAAGTGTTTGCATCATATAGATTCTAACATTAAGTTAGCTCTCAGAGATTGTTTTTTCCTATCTCTTCTCCACAAACAGATGTTGAAGTATCCCAAATATTCAAAATCATAAATGGGGATTAACCTTTTAGCAATCAAGATTAGCTCTATCTCCAGCACCCTTAGAAATACTGGAGTTGATTGCCATCAATCATTGATTGTAATAAATGGAAAAAGATCCTGAATAGACTCCCTTTCTGAATCCCTCAGGCTAAGTTTGGACTTTCACCGTTAAAACTCGTGCTTGCCTTCACACACATTTCATGGTTTTCCAATGTCAAATTTTCAGGTGCTTGCTCTAGAAAATGCAAGGCAGATTCTTAAGCTCTAAGTATTAGTTATAACCCTCAAACACAAGAATCTTCAGCTATCAATCTCCTAAATTTATCTAGGCTAGGACATTTCTAATCAATAGAAAATATCCTAAAAATACTAGTAAAAATGATTTAAGGCGGGGATGTAGCTCAGAGGTAGAGGGCTTACCTAACATATGTCGGGTCTTAGGTTCAATCCTCATCACCATAAAAAAATATTACTACAAGTTACTTAAGAATCAGAAAACCCTCATGTTTGAAGTATCTCATATATAGCAAAACAAAGTAAACCAAAATGAAAATAAACCTAAATGGGCCTTCCATTTCTTTCTGGAATGAATGAGCAAGCCAAATGAATACAGTGCAATAAGGTATGATATTGACTCTAAACTTCAAACTATTTCCTTAAAGTTACTTCACTTGATGTTGTATGCATTTAGATTGCACCTTCTCTCACCATGCTGATTTGGAGCAATATATTTATGAGAATTCATGTGCTATCCTTATTTTCCTTTTTAAAAGAATAACACATCCAAATTAATACAGCATTGTTCCTCTCAGAGGCTAGTTATTTATTATACAGATTCATTTTCTATTAATGAAATGATTTTAGGAGCTTTTCTTTTTTGAAAGATTGCCATTCCAGATATCCAGTCATATGTATTTCTTGTCAAACATAGTACTTCCCTACAGAGCGATCAAGAATTTTATCAACACCATTTCTATGGTTGCTTACATATTTAAAACTCAGTATCTCTTTGCATGACACCAAATAATTGCTAAGAATTGTCATTTTCCAAGGTTAAAAAAGAAAATGGATGGGGTTTGGAATACATACCTTCTAAAGTAAAGACTGATTAAGAGAAAGAGAATTCAGTGATACTCTATCCAGTATCCTGTTCTGGAGAGAGAAGTTCTTGTATGTTCATTAGAAACAAACAACAATAAAATCAACTATACTCCATCCCCCCTAAAAAAAAATCTTACTACCATATGGTCCAAACTCATATTACACATAGAACAAAGTAGACTGAATATAGAGTGGATTCAATGCTTTCTCAATGAGTGAATGAATGAATGAATGAATGAATGAATAAAAGAAAGAAATAAAACTTTGGAGTGAAACATTTTTCCAGTTTTCTTCCCCTCCTTAAATTATAATAAAAGAACTGAGTCTTTGCCCTTGCGTCTAAAATATACTAGATCTGAACTACTATTGACTGTGCGGAATGAGCTGTATGCTAGTCCGGGTGTAAGAGAAATAACTCCTTGGGGAGGCTTTATTTGATCTGCAGAAGTTTTATTATTATTACTATTATAAGACAAATTGGAATGCAATTTAGTTGGAGACATAACCAACCAGATGTGCAGAAACAGAAAAAGAAACAAATGTGAAAGGCTGTATTTATTGAGAAAACACCCTGCAAGCATAAAATATGATCCAATTTTGAATTTTAAAAGACTGGAAATGAGAAAATTGGAGACTTTAAATCTGTAACGAAGAGTTCATAATGTTCTGTCAGTAATACCAATAACTTCGAACATTTTTCTAATTTCAATGTACCTACAACTAGCTTGCTTTCAATATTTTGTACAAGCTGAATATACATTGGTGCACAGAGAAGATATTAAGTAGTTATTTAGGGATGTATGATCATATAAATGAATCAAAGTAAAGCAAAATCTTACTGTCCTTCAATCTTTAAAACTTTGAGATAATATCAGAAAGTTAACTTCATATTCTAGCTTACTGTTCTATGGATACAGTATACTTGGTGAAGCTAGAACTACCTGATTTCTTTTGCCAGTCTTGTCCTTCATGAAGAAACATTATATAAAAACCTAGCATGTGAAGATGAAGTACAGAGCAAGGAGAAGACTCACAGTGTGGAAGCCATAGGTCATGATCAACTCAAGGTAAAGGCAATACAGCATTCTTTAAGCAATCAATATATGCTAGTCAAAATATTAGGCACTTCCATACACAACACCTTATTTAAAACCCAAATTCACATTGCGAAACAGGCAGACAGAATCCTCATTTTGCAAATGGGGAAACTTAAGCAAGAAGAAAACATGGAACTCACTAAGTTCACACAGCTCTTCAATGGAACACTGAGATTCACACTCATATCGCTCGGACTCCATGATGCTTCTTCGGTGACATAGTAGGGTTATTATTTTCCTTATTTGGGAAATATCAATGACTCTCTCTCCTGTCATCTTACATTGTTGATTTTGAGAATTAATGTATTCATGTACATGTGAAGAATATACATTGTTCTGAATGTTTTTCAATGCTGAAGTCCTACTTCCACTTTTTTATTATTTGAATGAGAAGTATCAAGATAAAATTTGAACTCTCTAGTAATTCCAAAATGTGATTTCACAGCTTCTCTAGTGAAGAGATAGGCTAAAAGCAAGGCACAGAAGATATCTCCTACATATCCAGCTTTAGATCCCAAAGCAATATGGGATGTCTGTAGAGAAGGTCAGGCTTGCCTACCCCAAATTGCCACATAAAAGAGATACAAATATAACACAGCAATACCCACCCTTCTATTTGATATTCAAATTCAATATTATGTGATTTTTAAGAAATTATTTTATTTTCTTTCACCGTAGATTACTTTTGTCCAATCCAAACCATTAAATATTCGACTCACTTATCTAGGGTGTCTGAGGCTAACATAACTCTAATCCATACACAGTCATATTGGTTTTGAGATATTTTAGAATGTTTAGACCATTTTGAGGGCTCCTGGGCCATGTTCCTCAAGGCAATAAAACTGTTTAGGAAAATATGTTATATAGAAGATTTGAATGACAATACACTATGAAAGCAAACACTAGAGGGGAACTATAATTTGTAAAGATTTGGGAATGCCTTCTCTTTGCAAGAAAAAAAATCGATCTGGGACTATTTTATTAGGCCCACCTTCTCATCATGGTTACACTTCCATTATGCTAGGTCAGTTTCTACACATTTATGTATGTTTTGAGTTAAATAAATAGAATTAAGAAATTAAAGACATGGGGTGGGATGGGGGCTTCAGGGAGGTCATGGGAAGGAGATGGGCATGAAGGGGGACCTCGGGAGTTAAAGGGGGCATAGTTGGGCTAACAGCCCCAGTTGGTCTGAGCCAAGATCAGTGCCATCCAGAAACACTGTGTACCTGCCCAGGACAAAAGAGGTACATTTCATGATATTTCTGAAATAGACCGAAAAACCAACTATTACTGAAAATAAGGAAAAACCCTGTGCCCTCTCACTCACATTCAAGCACCTTACAAGTTTGCCTAGACCTTCTTGCACCTGTGGCCAGCCCACCTGTTTCTTAACAATGGAATCTGGCAACCAATGTGCTTTATAATTTGTTCATTTTGCACAAAGAAACAGAACAAAATAACCCCAACATATTTGTTGTTGTATTACTAGACTGGGATTCATGTTTTATTTCCATTATTTCCAACTTGATTTTTTGCTTCCTTTAATCCCCTCTCTCTTTCTGTCTTCCTTTTTTGCCTTCTCTCCCACCTTCTTTCAGTCTCCACCTTTTCCTTCCTTTCTTTCTTTCCTTCTTATATCTCCCCTTCTTCTCATTTTTCTTCCTTCATCTTTCCCTTCATTATTGAATATCTGACAATGTTAATTTCATATTTCACTTTTTGACCATGGATGCATTGATAGTAGGCAATATATTATTCTTAAGTAGTACCTCTTATAACTCCTTTAATTTCTTCATCTCATCTGCCAAATGTATACCCAGGAGCTGACCTGGGTTTAAAGAAGCCTTTATCAGGTTAGACAATGGAGATGAAATGTGTTTGTTTTCTCTGTAGAAAATGGCCTCAAAATATTAAAAATTGTGACTTTATTGTAACTAAATTATGTTTGTTCTCTTTGCTAATTTTTGTGAACATGTGCATGTGTGTGTGTAAGTATGTGTATGCATATGTAATGCGACTGCGCCGACATTGCTAGAATCTTCTCTTTCTGACTTCACCTCTGAGAAAGGTTAATAGATATGCAGAAAGTGCTGGGTGAATGATCTATTTTTATTAAAAATTTTCCATTCCCTTCTTAACTTACTGTGTCAGAGGGTTTACCTTTGTCACCTTTGGAGGTGAGCAGTGATATCCAAATCTTTTGCAGGTGTAACAAACCCCAGGCCATTGCCATAACTAACTGGCTTTCAGGAGGAAAGGAAATCACACTATGTTACCCTGTGACATTGGCCTTTTTAAATGAGTTAAGTGCTATCAGATTCCCAGAGGTTTTGGGAATCACATGGGATGTTAGAAACTTGCTTTAAAAGAAATGTACAAGTTATTTTCTTAATCTCAATCCTTGCATCTATTAGGGACTTGAGGCACATTTGGGGAATGAATAAATTATCTTTCTGTTCACATCAGTGCCTCTTAACTATTTATTAGTCTTGGATCCCTATGAGACATTTATATAATGAAAATATAATTAAAACTAACATTTATTTATAGATTACTATTTGTTAGGCAATGTTCTAATTACTTTCCATGTATTAACTCATATGATCTTCAAATCTATTTGAAGCAAATCTATTATTCCCATTTTACAGTTGCAGTCACCTAACTAGTACCCAGTAAGTCACATGCCTAAGGACACCTGGCTGGCAAAGTGTAAAGCTGCAGTTTGAAGCCTTTTTTCCCCTCCAGGACACATCTTCTAACCATTAAATTCTATTACTGCCATAGGTGTAAGCTGCAGGCTCCCCCATTAGAATAAACACAGAGTGACCCAATTTGGGAGAATTCATGAAGCCCAACCTTAGATCCTTAGTTAATAATTCATGTTTAGATTGAGCTGGTGCTGAGCAATGCCTAAGTGAGTTTGCTTTTTCTTTCTCTGGTGACAACAGAAAACATGTCACTAATGCATTTTCAGGTTTCAGAAAAATGTGAGAGAAAATACAAATGAACAAACAACAACAATAACAAAAATAAAGCAGAAGTAGAAATCATCAAAGGCAAACTTTGGTCAGGTATGGTGACGCATACCTGTAATCCCAGTACTTGCAAGGCTGAAAAAGAAAGGCTATCTGTATATATTATACTTTTGAGGAGATCGGGGCCAGCACTATTCTGGGAAAAGACTCATTTTTTTTTCTTTTCTATTGGTGCATTGTATTCATACATCTGTATGCAGTTCAGGATGATAGAGGCATACATGCACACAGCACTAGTTGAGCCCTCCCCCAGCTCCCACCCCACTCCTTCTCCCTTCCCAGCTTCCTGTGCTCAGCGCAGTGTTTGGCTTTGATGAGTTTGTGTATGTAAATCATGTCCATTGAGATATTTCCCTCTTCAAGTCTTCCTCTCCCCTCCCATCTCCCTCAGTTAGGTCCCATCCTTCACTCCACTAAGGTTTCTGTTTTGTCTGGAGTCCCTCCTGTGTCCCAGTTTCTCCCTAGCTTCTGCATATGAGTAAAAACATCAAACTTTTTATTTTTTGTGACTGACTAATCTCACTTAGCATAATATTCTCCAGTTCCATCCATTTCCCTGCAGATGACATAATTTTGTTCTTCTTTATGGCTGGGTAGAATTTCATTTTGTATATATCCCATAATTTTTTGTAATCCATTCATCTGTTGATAGACACAAATCCACACACTTACAGCCAATTGATTGTTGATGAAGGGGCCAAAAACATACACTGGAAAAAAGATAGCCTCTTCAATAAATGCTGTTGTCAAAACTGGTTATCCATATGCAGAAAAATGGAAATAAATCCCACTTTCTCATCCTGTACAAGAGTCAATTCAAGATAGATCAAAGACCTGGAAATTAGACCACACTTTGCAGTTACTTGAAGAGGCCATAGGACCAACACTCCAACATACAGGTACGGGTAAAAACTTCCTTAACAAGATCCTAAAGGCACAAGAAATTAAAACAAGGATTAATAAGTGGAATTGCATTAAACTGAAGAGCTTCTGTACAGCAAAGGAAACTATCAAGAAGCTCAAGAGAGAGCCGACAGAATAGGAGAAGATTTTTGCCAGCTACTCCTCTGATAGAGGACTAATATCTAGAATATACGAAGAACACAAGAAACTCAACACCAAAAAAAAAACCCAATTAAAAAATGGACAAGTGAACTAAATAGACACTTCACAAAAGAAGAAATACAAATTACCAATAAATACATAAAAAATGTTCAACATCATTAGCAGAGAGAGGCAAATCAAAATTACCCTGAGATTTCTCTTAATCCCAATTAGAATGGTAGTCATTGAAAACACAAACAATAATAAATGCTGAGGAGGATGTGGAGAAGTAGGAACTCTGAAACATTGTTGGTGGGATTGCAAATTAGTGCAACCACTTTGGAAATCAGTGTGGAGGGTCCTCAGAAAAATGGGAATGAACCTACCATATGATTCAGCTATACCACTCCTGGGTATCTACCCAAAAGAATTGAAACCAGACTACCATAGCAATGTGTATCTATGTTTATAGCTGCACAATTCATAAGCACCAAACTAAAAAGACCCATTTTTACCCCAAAGCAAACCCATGTTAACAGAATATGAGCACAAATCTCTCTCTCTCTCTCTCTCTCTCTCTCTCTCCCTCGTGTGTGTGTGAGTGCGCATGTACACACATGTGTGTGTAGATACTCAAGTAAGAATCAAGCCGGGCATGGTGGCGCATGCTTTAATCCCAATACTTGGGAGGCTGAGAAAGGAGGATCGCAGGTTTGCGGCCAGCCTCAGCTACTTAGTGAGGCCCTCTGAAATTTAGAGAGATCCTGTTTCAAAATAAAGAATAAAAAATATAGGGCTGGGGGTGTAGCTTGGCAGTAGAATGCCCCTGAGTTCAATCCCCAGTTCCACAAAAAAAAAAAGAAATATGAGAATATAACATCTACTATTCTCCCAATGCAAGGCAAGACTTGAAGGGAAGGTGTTTCACAGTGAATAGTTAAGAGAGATATTTTTATGTCTCTGGATCAGCTCCTCCTTGAGAAAGAAGCTATGAAAGAAAACATCTTTACCGTTTGAGAAGAACAAATCTTACCCTCTGTCCAGAAACCTGCTTGTCAGTCAGGGGAACTCAAAAACAAATATGATCTGCACCCTCCATTCCCCTTTCTGCTCTTTGCAGGTTTTTGATTCTGATTTAGAATGTATATTACTCCTCACTTTAATAAAAACTGTCCTCACAGACACTTGAAAAGAATGTAACCTGGATTCTCCTGTCTGCCGAGAAACATCTGGTGTATTCAATGAGAAAGAGGATTTGCCCATCAGCCTGGCACACTGAATTCAGGTGCATAGAGGATCCTAGAGAGAAGCCACACAGCCAGCCTTCTCTAAATCCAACCTTCCTCTGTCTTGGAGGAATGAACAGAGTGGTATTGCCAAAGTGTGGTAGCAGAAAGGAAGCAGATCAAGGGTAGATGTGACCTGCTGTCATCAAGCAGGGACCTTGTTTACCACTCTACAAAAGGCCAGGGTAGTTTTAAGTGCTTGTAAATCCTTGTTGAATAATCCCAGACATCGATTGTTCCTTATAGTCTGTTGATTCTTGCCTTTTGATACTCCTATCCCACAAGAATGCAGGTTCCCTATGTTTTAAGACCAGTTCCACTTGTTTTATTGTGGGGAAGGCTGGATGGGAGATGAAAGGTGGTATGCTTTGCATTACTTCATTTCTTAAGTCTTCACTCTTATGAAAAAGAGTGAAGCTTGGAGCACCATAAACATTAAAAAAAGTTGAACAATTGAGGCAATAAATAATTTAAATAATTAATTAATGCAAATTCCATACAAAACTGTTCACTCCTACGAAGGACATTTCCCCTCTTCTGAATTCTCTTTACCTATATTTATGCTCATCATCTGTCATACAGTCTAAAACCTTTTTTAAAATTATCTTTATATAAGTTTAAACTTACAGAAAAGTTACAAGAATGCAACAAGGAAATTCTGTACCCTTCTAATTTAATTTGTGGTTTATTCTCATTTTGACTCTGGACATATTCTCCCAGATTCAGCCATTGTCATCTTCTTCAAAATGTTTTCTGTGTCATCTTGAAATATGTCCATTGTGTTTTGAGTATTTCCTTATACTCTGATTCAATAAAGTATAGTATTCAAGTCTCATCTCATACATTTCCTATCCCAGCCTTTGAATTACATTTTTCCTCCAAATAGGTCTAGCCTTAAGTTTTGGGAAATGAATTTAGAAACCCAAATCTGAACCTCGTTGTGCTCATTACCAGTGGAATGACACTGATTCTTGGCCCTGGCATTTCAGGCCTCAGAGTAGACATTCTTATTTATCTAAGCAAAGATGTGTTTAACTTATTTGAAACTGTCAAAGCTTTTAGCAACATTCTTGCATAATTTTACATTACTGAAGTAAAGTATGCATCTTTTTATATATATATATATTTTTTTCTTTTGCGGTACCGGGAATTGAACGCAGGGGCGTTCTACCTCCGCGCTACGCCCCTGGCCCTATTTTTTTATACTTTATTTTGAAACCGGGTCTCACGAAGTTGCGGAGGGCCTCACTAAGTAGAGAGAGAGAGAGAGAGAGACAAAAAGACAGGGAGAGAGAGAGAGAAAGTGCACGCACGTGCACAAGCACGTGCGTGCGCGAGCTGAGGCTGGCCCGGCAAACCCGGATCCTCCAGTCTCCGCCTCCCAAAGTACTGGGATTACAAGCATGCGCCACCACGCCCGGCATGGATCTTCTTTTTGTTTTGTACCCCCTTGACAACTTTGGTTGTTGTTATATTTCTTAGTTATTATAGTGGAATTATTGTTATATTTACTGGTAGTTTTATTCTGTATTTCCCTAATGGATATTGAGAATTTTTCATATGTGTCTATTAACCATTTATATTTTTTAAGTCTTAAGTGTTTATGTCCATAGTTACATATCATCAAATTATGTGAAGCAAAAACATAGAACTGAAGAGATAAATAGACATATTCACAATTGCAATTGGAGAATTCATTATTCCTCTGCCAGTAATTGATAGAATAAGTAGACAAAATATTGATAATAATAGACAACTTGAACTACACTATCAAAAAACTTGACCTTAAGTGTCAATCACAGAATATTCAATGCAACAGCATAATACAGATTCTTTTTAAGGTTTCAAGGAATATTAAAAGATAAACAATATTCTGACCCACAAAAACAAGTCTCAATAAATTTAAAAGAATTGAAAGCATGCGAAGCATAGTCATCCTCCCATATATACAGGTTCCACATCCAAGGATGCAACCAACTGTGGATCAAAATTATTCAAAATAAAAAATTATAGTTTTACTGAATATGTATAGACATTATTCTCATCATTCTGAAATCTCTCTGCATGTTTTATCAATCTTACTGGATGATTTTTCTTTTAATTTTTGAGTTGTGAGAGGTTTTCTAACATGTTCTTGGTAAATAGCTTTTGTTTATGTGTGTCTGGGGAGAGTGGAGAGTGGTACAGAGGAGGGGTAGGTGGAGGGCACTTCTTAGATGAGATAGGCGTGCCACAGTCCCGTTGTCACTCTCTTACTTCTAAAACTTCAAATACCTCTATATTAGGCTATGTATTTTGTACCATAGGTCACTGAAACTATTATTTTTATTTTGACTTTCCTCTATTCTCAAACTGTATAATTACTGCTGACATATATCAAAGCTCAATGACCCTTTTTGATGCAATCTTCAGTATACTGTTAAGTTCACCTTTGATATTTTGACTCAGACACTGTACTTTTCATCTCTAGAATGTTAATGTGGTTTGTTTCTATCGTTGTTTGTTTGCTGATATTCCCCATATTTGCTCGTTACTGCATTTTCCTTTAAGATTTTAACAAATTTGTAATAGCTTTAAAGTCTTTGCTAATTCAACATCTGAGTCATCTGGTGGTTGATTTCTACTTAGTGCTTTTTCTCTTGACTGTATCTAGTATTTTTTTAATTTTATGCTACAGATTATGAATGATAAAGGGATTTGTTTTTGTTTTATTGTATCCTCCTGAGGGAATGCATTTTTTTTCATAGTAGCTGATTTTGTTTGTCCCAAACATCAAAGACTGTCTCTCAGTCATGGGCATCACATGAATTCTGCACTTTTATTTTTAGCCTTCCTGATGTTGCTTTTTGCCTGGCCATCTGAAATATTCCCTGCTCGTACAGAGTAGAGGATTGAGGTAAGTTAATGGGTATTGTTTACATGCAATATTTTGCCATCCCTCCTGTGGCTTACTCTTTTCTGAAATTTCTTCCCTACTCTCTAGCCACTTCTGCAATTCAGAACTTCTTTGGTTGGCAGTAATTTGTTGTGGACTTCCTTTTTGTTTTTCTCTTTTGATCCTGTTTCAAATAGCTCTATTGATTGATTTTTTTTAGCTGCACTATCCCTAATAAAAGTATCTATTCACTCTGAGAGTTTAATAAAATCAAACTAAAATTCTTGAAGCTCTCATTAGTCTTTGCACATACGTATGTAAATGAACAATACAGATTATTTAAACTGGGTATATCCAATTCTTGGAAGGAGGAATCTGACCTTTCTCTCTTATGACTTTTTTTCCTATTCATCTTTCACATTGTTTATCATTAGTCCTCTAAAATGAATTATTTTTTCCTAACCTTCTTTCATGAAATATTACATTCCTCTTTTCGTTCCTGCCTCCCCTTTCCCCACACTTTTTTCAGTTTATTTTTTTTTTGTTTCTTCACTTAAAATATCCTTGTCATATTTTGTGTTCATTAATGAGATTATACCTTCCTTCATTTTACTGGAAAGAATTTCATCATTGGCTTCCTTTATTTAAGGTAGCTGGCAGCTTTCCACCATAGCTAAACTTTCTCATAGAATCAGAGAAAAATGAATGAAAGGTATTCTGGGCAGCCCCCCTTCCACATCAAGAGTTTTGAAGGCATAGTATTTTTTCTATCTACCATAGTATGTTTCTTGTCATATGACCAACAGTGAGCAAGCCATTATCAGAGATACCCCTTGCTCTGTCCCACCCCACAAAACTAGAGGCAAGGTAGCATGCAATGCCATCTCACAAGAATTAGAAATGTCCTGTGGAAAGACATCATATGCCCCTTCACAAGCACAAAACTGTTTGACTTGCTTACTCACTTTAATTGTGCATCTGCTCCAATGAAATGTTTTCAGAAATGGTATTGGTGGCCACCCATATAAAATAAAATACCAAATGACACTCGGTTCCACTCACCCTTTATTTCTCTTCTTACTGTCACTAGATAAATTATCTGTTCTGTTTTTAAGTCAATCATATTGTTTGTCTCCATCCACTAGAATGTAATCTTCATTAACCTAGAGGCATTTTTACACTATTCAGCACTGGGGTTGAAATGGGATACCTAATTGAAACCTATAGACAATTTTTGAATGAAAATAAAATGGATTATTTGCCACTAATTCTGATTGGTCTCATCTCTGGAACTCTGTATCCCAATCTATCTTACACACTATCCATGGTTCATCAAATTACTCTTTTGTTCAGGAAATGTGAATGACCATTTTATCTTTCATATTAAGGAAATATGTAGTCCCCAGTGTCTGAGATATTTTAATATATTTCATCTTGATGTTTTCTAATTTAAACTCCCATGGTTTTTAGATTTATATTCTCTAATGACTATGTGCTTTAAACAGAAGGTTTTCCCCCCATGTCTCTATGGAAATTTCTCTCATTCTCTGAATTCTATATTAATTCTTCCTTGATAAAATATCTATAACATTTTGTTTAATGTTCTCTCATGGCATATGCTAGCTTTTGACTATTTTTGTATATTTCAATATTCCCCATTATACTCTAGAGACCATGTCTTACTCATCTTTATATCTCTATAGTATCTAAAAGAAATCAGTTATCACAGCAGAGACTTCATAAACTTAATTCAATGAAGTTCCTCTGACATGAATTGCACTTCTTTTAATTATGTGTGCACTTGATCAGCATTACAGAAGATACAGATCTTGAGGTAGCACCTGAAGGATGTGTAATTTTTAGACTGATAAAGAGAGAAAACGAGGACCCTCCTGCTGAACAATAGGAGCTCTGTAACTCAAGGTATAGAAAAGGGCATGGCATTTTCACGGAAGGTAAAGAGGCTGCACAGAACTAAGAAAAATGCAGAGATTGTGCCTTTCTGCTATCATGTCTGGGGAAAATAAATTTCAAAAAATAAATGAATCTATGCCTAGTATCTGTGTCCATGCCCTTGGGTTTTGAGGTTTGTTGTTGTTGTTGTTGTTGTGTGTGTGTGTGTGTGTGTGTGTGTGTTGTATTTATTTATTTGTTTGTTTTTGTGCAATGTGAACTTCCTTTGATTGGAGGCATCAGGTTATATTGGGAAGATGATAAAGTCTTTTGCATGCAGGTCCACCAAATAAGACCTTGGAGAAGAGGAAGAGAGGAAAAGAGCCTGGCTGCCATATAATTGAAAGGGAGGGAGGTGAATCAGACATTGTATGTCCTAAGGAATCACATATGGTGTAAGCAGTTCACTGATCTGTATCAACACATTAATGATTTATGTAGCTTTTAATTTACAACACAGACATATCTAAAATAATCAGGTAGAAGTAGGCATTAAAAATTCACTGCATGGGTCATAAAATGATTAGTTATTCAACTGGCTTCAGATTTGTATTTCATTAAGGAATAATTTTAATTTACTTTTAAACAGTTTATATACAGAGATTTAAGAACTCTTGCAAGACGATTATGCATACTCCAACTTTTATGTATCCAATATATTTGAGACACTTGCATCTCCTTTTTTTCTCCTTGCAAGCAGTATTAATTTGTTTTGAGAGCACACGTCCAAAAAATATGGCCCATAATTCAGTAAAAACAACTTTAATTTACAGAAAATGCTTGGCATTTATTTCATTATTATCTCTATTATGTGCTGTTCACTAGAATTTGGGACTTGAGGGGGTCTCTTTCTTCTCTGTGATATGAAATTATCCAGACATCCCTAACTCTTCTGGTCACTCTAGCTAAATATGTAACCTTTTATATCACAATTATTATCAGAGTATTGTATACGGTTGTTATTAAAAGAGACCTCATAAATCATTTGGCTGAACTTGTTCATTTATAGACCAGAAGTTGGCCCCAATAGTTAAGTGGCTTGCTTAAACCCTCCTAGGTAGATGGAACTCAGGTATCCTGCTTCCTAGTCTAATGTATGTTCCTGTATCGCTTGAGGTTCATTAGCTGCATCTGAACTGTTGAAACTATTCCTACTGTTTAAAAAGCCAACTTGCTGGTTCACTGCAAGTGTTTATTTTCTACCTCCTTCCTGATCAAATACTGCAGCAATCTGTAAAAACATAACCAGGCTAGGGGCAGTTTAACTCGAAATTAATCTTATCTAGGCTATTAAGCACCTAGTTCCTCCAGTTTCTGCAATTCTCTCACAATAAACATTTTGAGATGCTGCTCTCAACTCCAAAAACTAACACAATTATATAAAAAGCTTAGTCATTATCAACCTTATCTGGAAGGCAATGTAGCTCATCATGTCAGCAGCGTCTCTGTTCTCAGCTTTTCTTTCTCTCGTTCTTTATTCACTTACATGCTCTACCCTGGATCTCCTTACCTCTTACTTTCAGTGGACGGCTGTCATGTGGAACTTTATTGAGGGCCTTCTAAAGCTCGTGATAAATCATGCTGCATGCATTGACATTGTCAACCTTGTCTATAACCTTCCCAAAGTCAAAGGCGTTTGGCACGTCCCTGCTTTGCCTAGATGAGGTTTTTCTCTATCTCTCTGTAGAAGATGATAAGTCTTGTACCTTGCATGCTGAACAAAGTTTCTATTTTTGACACAAGTTATAAATGCCAAGTTAAATGATCCAGTGAACATTTACTTAAAATATGTAACTTGTGATATATAAGTTATCCATGCCAGGCTAATGTTCTCTGTCTTTGTCTGTCAACTCCTTATATTACTTCTAAAATCTGCCACAGACCCCCATTTTCTCCTTAAAAATTAAGGATGGAAAATGACAATTTAAACACTGAGTTATATGTTAGCACGTTCAGCGATGTGCCAAATATCCTAAAACCAGACTTGAAAGTCTCACAGCAGTTATTGCTATCTCTCCACTTTTGCCATCTGGAGCTCATCATGCCGACATCAGTGATCATTCTGTGAAGAGTCCTAGGACTCTATTCTAGTGAAAAAGATGCTAAAACTAACTTTTGCCTGTGCTTTTAGAAATAGTCTTTTATCTCAAGTCTGGCCCTGTTTCTCTCACTTTTCTACCTTCTAGAGGTTTCCCTTTGTAAGTCCAAACACAGCCTGATTTCTAGGACTCTGCACTCTGCATACCATCCCCTGCCTAATCCAAACTTCCTGATCCCTGGCAATAGTCTAAATAGCCACTTTCATCAAGCAACTCAGACTTTCTTATTTTGACTCATTTGTTACAACCACTCCTTGCCTAAAAGTCTTTTGGCACAACTTCCTTTTCCAGTTATTCTTGCTCATTCTTCAAGACCTACCTAAGTCCCCTGCCATTCACTTAGCTGTCCTTGACTGCTAAGTGTCCTTGACTGGGCCTTTGCTCATTCTGCAGTCTTGGCCCCCTCATTATATAATCATACACACACTAAGGGACCTTGTCTCATTATTCAGGTGCTCCTAAAATATGGTCCCTAGTGTCTTGTACTTAGCAACGGCTCAGAAGTATTTTTAGATTAGAATAATACTGTATTGACTCAGTTCTCAGAGGCAGTAAGCTGAGACATCTGCTACTTCATGGCTTCTACTGCCTTGAGAGTACGCCACACATGCACATGTCTGAGAGCACATGTTTACATCCAGTGCCTACATCCATTACATAATCTCGTCAGCCATCAGGCCCAATAAATACATGCTAATTGGTATATCTATGTGTGATATTAAAAATATTGATATATTCAAAAGGGATGCCCAACCATTCAGAATGGATGTTGGCCATAAGTATTCAATAAAGCCTTACCTATCCATATTGCTTCCATATCAGGCCTGGTTGTATCCTACAAAGAAAAAGAACACCAGTCAGGCATGGTAGCACATGCCTGTCATACCAGTACTTGGGAGACTGAGACAGGAGGATTACAGGTTCAATGGCAGTCTCAGAAACTTAGAGAGGTCCTCAGCAACTTAATAAGTCCCTGTTTCAAAATAAAAAATACAATAGGGTGTGAGGTGTAGTTCGGAGGTAGAACTTCCCTGGATTCAATCCTTAGTTCACAAAAAAAGAAGAAAGAAAGAAAAAAGAAGAATACCAACTAAAGACCAGAGATGTCCAAGATATCAAAGTACATTTAGATAATACTTTCAATGTGATGGAAAAAATGATATAACTACACATATATTTAGTTAACATTATATTTTATTTTTGGTCAAGGGATAGACTAAATTCTCCCTATTCCTATAATATGCATTTTCTTTCTATTTGCTTTATAATAAAGAAATAAATAATGAAAAAATACTATATATAAAGCACTATCAGAGAGGTAATTTGGCAGTTGTCTGAGTTGTTAGAAATACCCAAGTAGTTCCCTGCCGCCTCTGATCCTGGAATGCACTAGGAAAATGCTAATCTTATGAAGATTGAGGTTTCCATTAAGAAACTTGCTCAATTTTCCTAAAAATTTCTATATGTTGGAATCTCTTCAAAATGGGAAACTAGGGAAACCCTGTTGGTTTTGGTCCCAAGCTATAATAGAGACTTGTATTCTATCCAGTGCAGTTCATTGTAGATGAGCTAAATCCATGTGGAAAAACTAAAAACCAAGGCTAGGGGAACAAATGCCAATGCAAATACCAAGGAGCAAAAGTGGGAATTTTACAGAGTTGAATTCAAGAAATAGGTTGAGGGATGAGGAAGCTGAGAGGAAAGACCAGGCAAATGCCCAGGTTATGTCCCTGGAGCATGTCATTCCCA
The DNA here is from genome assembly GCA_004027185.1 of Glis glis. Lineage (NCBI taxonomy): Eukaryota > Metazoa > Chordata > Mammalia > Rodentia > Gliridae > Glis > Glis glis. Next base: position 21,154 of record PVJS01003537.1, on the reverse strand, counting down.
ACTCTGTTTATGTTTGTCTATGATATTGTTTTTATGGCCAAAATAACTCCATGAAGAGTTGAATCAGAAAACACTGTGGGAGTAGCCTGTTTAAGGAAGAGCGATATAAAGAGTGCAGTTTGAAATTCTAGTGAGGTATGCAAGAAGGGAGGTTGAGTAAGATGGAAGTAAGAGGCGGAAGCTCCTGGTAACGTTAAGGACGAGAAGTGTTTCTGATAAGTCGATATCTAGACCCCTGTAAGGTTGTATATTTGTAATGCTTTTGGTTATCTTCTTGTTGTTTGTTTTTTCACCCTCCATTAATATTACTTGTTCTGTTACTCTTCTCTCTTTGGGTCCTTGTTTACCTGCCATGTTTATTCAACACAGTCACTTATCTTAAAAGTATTTATCGAATACTTATTTTGAGACTAGTTTAGAGGGCCAAAAAGACTCCATCTATCTTTCTACTTTCTCTTGTTAAAATAACAAATGGCTGCTATCATTTTTGTCTCTACATTTTTTTAAAAGCCATTGAGGACTTTGACAGGTTATAGAAAAGTCATTCTAAGGACCAAGACATTAAATATTAAACTTCTATAGAAACTGTCTAGGGATTCTCTCCCTTCGCTGCATATTAAAATCACTGAGAATCTTTTAAAATATGGACACCAGGGCTACACCCAAGACCCACTAAATCAGAATTTGGATGACTCCAGTAGTGTGGACAAGGAGGACAATCACTAGTTTAGAGGAACGAGGTTATCAACCAGCCACCTGAGAAATACTTATTATTTTTCATGCCTTATAACATGGTGGGTATTATTATAGATACACAATATATAATTATTCTCATAGGAAAGCTCAAATTCTACTTGCTCAAATATAAACTTTCAAATTATTTTATTATAGTAGAAGTTAAGACTGATATCTATGATTCATATATATATATATATATATATGGGGGAAATACGTTCCAGCCTATAGGTGATGGTATTGAGAGTATCCAGGAACTTAAGGAATGTGGAGGGAGGAAACAATTAATCTTCTCTATTGACATGCAACGCTCTTCCAATTGCTAGAATGTGGACTAATATATCTTAGATTCCTAAATTTGGGAGGGGCCTTTGCCATCACTAAATGATACAATGATAAGATAGAGAGATGCACTGTGTTAGAAGTATTGTATTAAGAACCCTCCATGACACTGCTGGTAGGTACAAGTCTCTATGTAGGTTTAAAGATTCCAATATGCAAGGTGATATATGTAATTATAATTTTCACCCTAGAATGGAACTTAGAATTCTTTTGTTCATTTCCCAGATGAATCAACAGACCAAGAGACTTAGTCATTGATCATGGTCACCTAGACAGGAACCCTGCTATCATGTCAGTCCCTCTGATGGTCTTTCCAGCTCACCATTCTGCTCCACCTGGCTGGAAATTCACTGGGAGGCGCTCCTGCTCCCATCTGACTTTAGCATCACAACAGCTGCCTGCTCCCAGACAGCCTCCCTCTCCAGCTCAGCAGTGAGCACAGTGTGGCTGCACACCTTCTGAGGAAACAAGGGAGACAGATATTGTCTGTAGAGGTGTCTGTGAGTCCTTCTACTTCTTGGCACCTGGGCACTATGCCATGCATGCGCCGCACATGCAAGTGGAGTCTCACTTCTCATTTGCAAACTCACATCTCAGTTCTAATAATAGCCTGTGGTGAGACCTTTCCCCAGGGGCTGTGATTCTCTGTGCAGCAGCCATTTCTACAAACGGCCTTCTGTTATACTTTTCTTTAAGGATAAGCTCTTGGGAAAATCCCACTTAGAGGGACATGCAAGAACAGCAAGCAGCAGTGCTTCTTCATCTCAGAACACTGCGAACCTCAGGCCCAGTTCAACACCAGAGTGTGAGAACAGGAAACAGATCAGCCAAGTTCTGGTTGGCAGAGCCACAGGCTTCCCACATGCAGAAGTTAAAATAATGCTGTTTTGGGATAGATGCACAGGATCACATCTATTAATGTTTGTTAAATATTTTAAGAAGTGAATGGACTGGTAATAGTTGATGTGGACATAGGTTTTGCCCATTTTCATATTTAAACATACAGAAATAAAATAGGCTCTGGGGAGTAGCAGGATGTATTGACAGGTTCTTCATAATCCCTCACTACCTTTCATTCTTTCCTTACACTTTGGATTAGCTTTGTTCCTTTTATTTATTTATTTATTTTTTTTTTTTGCTGTACCCAGGATTGAACCCAGGGGCGTTCTACCTCCACGCTACACCCCCGGCCCTATTTTTTTATGCTTTATTTTGAAACTGGGTCTCATGAAGTTGCGGAGGGCCTCACTAGGTAGAGAGAGAGAGAGAGAGAGAGAGAGAGAGAGGGAGAAAGAGAGAGAGAGAGAGAGAGAGAGAGAGAGAGAGAGAACTGAGGCTGGCCACGAACCCCGATCCTCCAGTCTCCGCCTCCCAAAGTACTGGGATTAGAAGCGTGCCCCACCACGCCCGGCTCTGGATTAGCTTTGTTACTTGATTATTAGTTAGTTATTTCTCTGGCCTCTTGTTATCCCATTAATAAAACAGTGATCATAATCCTTAGGAATTTCTATCTTGGGTTATTCACATTCTTTGAGAATTATTTACAGTATCCCATTTAAAAACAATAGGTATGTATTATTTCCAGGATCTACAAATGACAGGACTAAACTGGAGAGAGATGAGATGACTCATGCAGCATTATGAAGGGAGTTCACTATAGTAATAGGATTAGAGTCCAGGCCTTCTAATTCCTGTTCCAGTGCACTCCTAAATACACCAATTGTCAAAACTAAAACAGACACCCATCGCTGAGCAATTGTGTGCACAGCAGCTGGGTCCCACTCCATTGGCTGCCAAGAACACTGAATGAATGAGTGATCTTGGAGTTGTCCAGAGGAGGGATTAATGGTACCCATGTTGAAATTAGCTTTAAAATCTTGATTGGAAGTCAATCTCCCTTGCACAGAATTTGGCTTAGGAAACAGGAAGAAGAGAAGCTGCTTGGAGAAACAGTTAAAACCTCAAGTTTTGTGGTCAAGCTGCATGTGTTTAAATTCTGATCCGACATTTAGTAGCTGTGTAACCTTGGGGAAATCAGTTAGACTTTGCAGCTCTTCATTCCTGAAGTGGGGTTAATAATGACACCTACCTCCTGAGGTATGGCAGTGCATACAAAAGGCTGACCAGAGTACATGCTCAGTGAACGTTTTTTCTCCCTTCCTCTTCTCCCCACCTTTTCCTCTTGACTACCCTCCTCAAGGACCTGGAACACCAACATAGATGGCGATGACATTGTCACGACTATGTGAAATACATGGGTCACAGTAGAGTCAAAGAAGGGCTCCTATGAGAGTTCCTAGCTTTGGCTGGGATTCCAGAATTGAAATAATTCAGCTGCCATTGAGATGGTGAGTGCTACAGCACAGAGGATTCTTTTTTTTTTTTTTTTTTTTGGCGGTACGGGGGATTGAACGCAGGGGTGTTCTACCTCCGTGCTACGCCCCCGGCCCTATTTTTTTATGCTTTATTTTGAAACCGGGTCTCACGAAGTTGCGGAGGGCCTCACTAAGGAGAGAGAGAGGGAGACAGGGAGAGAGAGAGCAAGAGCTGAGGCTGTCTGCGAATCCGGATCCTCTGGTCTCCGCCTCCCAAAGTACTGGGATTACAAGCTGCGCCACCACGCCCGGCTAGCACAGAGGATTCTGAAAATGATTTGTCAAGTCAAATATCATAAGCTCAGTTGGTGCTGGTCTAGATATTTCTGCCTTATAATACAGAAGGTGTCTATTCAATCTTTTTTGTCAACAGATACAATGCATTAAAATTTATGTGTGTATCTATTTATGTATAGCTATCCCCGTGTGTGTGTATGTGTGTGTGTGTGTGTGTGTGTGTGTGTGTGTGTGTGTATCCAGAATGGTAATTTCAGATATTAATCCCCCAAATCTCGATGAGGTAAATGGAGATTTCCCCTTTCCTTAAATGCAGAACTTAAAGTTCAGAAACATTAGGTCCACAATGGGATGCAAGTTTCCTTTGACATCGTGTCACTCTGATCAGGAAAGTCCTGGTCAAATGGTTCCAGGAACCCAGGATGGCAGCCAGCTCCTAGGGAGTCAGTCTGCACTCCTTTGAGTGTTATATAAGAGGATGAGACTGGAGGTGAGACCCTGTTTCAAAATAAAAAAAATGAAATGTGGCAAAGGGTATACCTCAGAGGTAGAGTACCCCTGTGTTCAATCCCCAGTACCATGAAAGAAAAATAAAAAAGAAAAGAAAAGAAACAGAGTTCATGGGAGCCCCCCTCCTTCTCTAGGTTTCTTGCCTTTGATGAAGACATATGTAATTCCAAAAATAGGATCCCACCCAACCTTATCTTCTCAGCATGAGAAAATTGCCTCCAAGTTTGATGGTGCCACTAATTGCACAAATAAAGTGATACCTGACCATACCAAAAGCCCATATTATATTTACCTCTATTTTCAAGTAAAACATCATGGGCAAAGAATCACATAATTTTTAGCAAATAAAACTTGAGGGGCATTTGGCTTCAACATTCTCAGTTTACAAGTGAAAATAATGAGAAAGAAATATACTAAAATAAATTTATCCAAAATCAGAGTTTCACTCATTGGTTTTAATTGTTTATAGAATTTCATTTCTGTATGTGTTTCCCCATAAGGAAGAAAACAAGAAATCATTTCCTTTCATAAAGCAAGAGGGGGAGAAAAAGACAGAAGCAAAGCAACAGAATTTATCTTTATGAAAGCAAATTCTGTAGATATTTTGCCAAAAAGGACACATAGTGAAAATGGATTAGTTCATTTGAGTGGTTTGTGGAAAATATATATTTCCCGAAGCAGGTGGTGCTATCAAAGTGAATAGGGAGAAAAATGTCGTGCATGAAAAATATTTTTTTCAAAATGCTATTTTTCAAGTCGAAAGGGAAATGACACAAAATCCTACCACTGACTCTGACAGCATATTCTAATAGGTTCTGGCTATATTTTAGAGAAACACACCCCACATACAAACAGAAACAAACATTTTCAAAAAGGATATGTATAGAAAACCATGGAGGTTTTACATTTGTTAGATGGTGAAAAAAAGAAAGACAAACGGCCTGCCAGACAATGAGATGAGTGAGCAAGTAAGTCATTGGAAACTCACAAAATACACTTTTTTTGAGATATTCCTAGTGCTGTGGATATAAGCAGAGAGGCATGGATGGAATAAGAAGCAAACAATTGCCCTGTGAACATTCTAATAAAATTCCAGAAGTCAACACTTAAAAAATAGATTCCTGAATTAATGTTTGAACTCATTTGTTATATACACGTGTGTGTGTGTGTGTGTGTGTGTGTGTGTGTGTGTACCTCTTTTTTTGGGGTTTTTTTTTCTGTACTGGGGTTTGAACCCAGGGGCATACTACCTCCAAGTTATACCCCAGTCCTTTTCATTTTGAAACAAGGTCTTGCTAGGTTGCTGAGGGTATTGCTAAGTTGCTGTGACTGGTTTCAAACCTGGAATCCTTCTGTCTTAGCCTCCCAAGTACTGGGGATTATAGGCATGTGCCACAATGCCCAGGTTTTAGTATTTTTTAAACCAACAAAATTTAGTTCAGTAGACATTTACTGAACTCTGGTCATAGAATATGGTTTGAGCCATAATGGACATTACAGGGTGTATGAAGAATAGAAACAATGATAAAATGTGCAAATTAATTAGGATAATTAGCCTGTTCTTTATGTATGAAATTATACAGTGATCCCTAAGCATCCATCTCACCTTTCTTGAGAGATCATCTAATTTATCATCCCTATTGGGATACTTTTTATATCATTCTATTCTAATATAATATAATACTGAAGAGTGCATATATTGTAGTAATACAATCGCATACCTTTTTCTCCTCTGTATTCCTTACTTACCTACCAATCTGTTTTTGAATGGACTAACCCATCCTTGCTTCTGTCTGGTGGGGTGTTAAGTGCAACATCTACACTGAGGATATGGCTGCCCCTTTCCATTTATAGAGCTGACATTCATAAAGGTACTAGAACAAGAGTACCCAGAAAGTAAGAGAATGAATCCATGTTCAGCTGTGCCTTGTTCTGAGGTTGCGCTTTATCCTCTGGCACCCCATTGCCAGAGGGGCTACATCCTTGCCACACTCTTGCCCAGGAGGCTGTTCTCCATCTCTAAGCATATTGATAGTTAACTCAGATCTCAGCTTTTATCCAAGAACAATGGGCAAGCCTGTAATTCCAGTACTTGGGAGGCTGAGGCAGGAGGATCTCAAGTTCAAGGCCAGCCTGGGTGGCTTAGCAAGACCCTGTCTCAAAATAAAAGCTAAAAAGAACTAGGGATATAGCTCAGTGGTAGAGTGTGTCTGGGTTCAATTCCCAGTACTACCAAAAGAAAAAAAATAAAAAGAATCTCAGCTCTTGCAAGAAGCTCATTCTGACTCTGGCACCCCTACAACCAATTTCTGTAATTCTTTTAGTTTTACCATATAATTTAATACCTAATTAAATGTCTACATTTGCTGGTCACTGTTGCTTTATGTGTAATTACATGATGTATGCACTAGTAAATAATAGTAAACTTCACTCAATGAGTGAAGTTTGTACTTGAACTTGTCTCTGGGTTTCACTGTGATCTTGGTAGGGCAGAGAAGTTAGAAGTAACTCTCCAGTCTTTCTGATATGGTTATGCAGAGACTATTTCCTTTATCCTTATAGGAGTACAACATCAATGTCTATGTAGTGTCTCAAGCTAACACTCAGAAACATCATGCATAATTCCCAAACTTCATGCCCAGTATATACTAATTACAACCTATGTACTTCCTCCCATCATACCTGATTCCTTTTCTTTGTTCAGTTCTTTGGTTCTCTTTTGAATCATTAATTATATTACCTAAGCCAGGCGTGCCTGCAATTCAGTCTGTTCATCACATGTGGTAGCCAGAGATGCTTGGTTAAAATAACAGTGAAATGGACCCTTGGCCCTGCTTGAAACTCCTAATAATACCCCTTTAGTGCCGATTCCATGGTACAAATCTCAAGGTCTTTTTTGATACCTTACCCAGGATTGGCATGTATCTGCTTAAATGATTATCAGATCATGGAAGATAAGAGAGTTAGCTAAATTTACTGGTTAACATCTTTTCAGGGAAAGCAAATTTTCAGATTAAATGGCTTTCTCTCCTGGTTTTTACTTAGCAAGCAGAAACAGACTCAGTTTATGGCAATAAAGACACTAATTAAGCAGAGCATGGGAAAATGTCAATGAGAATTGACAGCTGTGACTTCACACTTAAAATATTAAGTAAAAGTTGCCCGCATTCCGTTTTCCTTCTCCACCCTATCCTCCTTCTTGCTTCTTCAGTATTTGATTAAATACACTAGAACAAAAACATCAATTCACTCTAGTTAGAGGGTGAGACATTGTGAATTAATGAAGTCAGACTCGTGGGCAGTTTTATTCAATTCTATTACTTTCAAGTACTTATGATAACTGGACCTTAATCTTCCTGACATAGAGATCATTAGTATTATTTCGTGCATATTATATTGATTAGCTAAAAGTAATTTTAAGTAGTATATGTATACACTTATACACATATACATATATACACATATATGTATCGATATAGAACAAATATATGTTTATAGTTATTGTAGTAATTCTGACTATATGCATTTTTGTGACTTGATTTTCAGAGGTTATTAATAATCAACATTTCTTAAAACAGTTTGCTCCTTTGTGCTTTTAAGCATAACTTCCCTTACTGTGCTGCACTCCTCACTCTCTCTGTGAATAAAGGGACTTTTAAAAATTTAAATCAAATTTTTGTCTCATTTCTTCTCAATTCAGTGGAATCTAAATTAAAAGGCTTTACTGCAATGAGTATCAAGTTAAAATAATGATGATATTTATTGCAAGAGAACTCTAATTTGAGTCAAATTGCATTCTGAGCTCAAAGATAAGAGTTTAGAAGCAGCATATTGCTGGATGAAAATCTTGAGAGCAACAACGATATAAGCTTCATTACCTGGTGCCATGCTTATAACAGTGAGGCTTTTTGGGGTTTAAGTGGTATTTATTGAAAACTAACCAGATTGTGAGCATTTAATTAAATATATCAATTTTCAGAAGACCAGAATTGTTGTGTTTGCTTAGAAGCTTGTTCTAGAGAGTTTTTCCCCCAAACACTAGAAATATGTAATAATTTTTTGTCTGAAAAAAAGCTTCAGGTATAGCTATAATTTGCTTTTGCAATCATATCAGTTATTCTGGCAAAATGCAACCCCAGATCTCACATGACAGTTTACAAATTAAAACCTGTAGAAATAATTAAAAAAGGAGATATGTTCCGGAGTGTTACGTGACAGCGTAAAGCTTCAGCAGCCAGCTTGGCTGAGTGATAACTAGACGTGAGGTACAAACTAATTGTACTTATCTATTTCTCATAGTGAGAACAGCATGCAGGCTTCTTCTGCCATGGGAGGGAGAAAGGGAGTGTATAGTATTTTGCTCACTTAAAGGTTCTTATAATAAAAGAGAACCAATACCAGGAGGTACATGAGAGAAGGAGTAGGGGCAGTGTAAATCATTTGTTATTCAATAAACTGTTATGGACCTTTTTATCTTTTAAATAGCTCTATCCTTGCTTGCTTCTTTTGTTTTCTACTCAATGGCTTATTCAACCAAGGCTTTTAGAGCACCTGCCCTGTTTGAGACACTGCACTTGTAATCAGTAACTTATTCTTCAAATGGGCTTCTAATTTCCTGGAGACAGGTTCCTTATCTTCTTATTCCTTCTCTTCTATCCACAGTGTAGCATCTAGCTCATGCTTGGGCACATGCTATCCACTTAACAATTATTTTTAAATACATTAAAGGATAAAGACATATATTTTTTTCATCCTAGAGATTTTCTAAGACACTATCCTTTAGAAAGTTTTTTAAGCAGTTTATTGCAAGTCCAGATACAAAACTTCAGTATCCCAGTACGATTTTTCATCCCATGAGCCTGAACCCAAACTGGAATAACTGTCAGCAGCAACATTAATTGCCCCCCTTATTGGCAGGGGGAATGTGAAAATTGGTGTGTAGAAAGAGACTGAGATATCTGCTCATCCCAAGCAGTGGCCGCTGGGGACCTGATGCAGCCCATTAGGGGGACAGCCATGAGATGGCAGGTTTCCTATCTGTCTGAACAGTTCCTACAGTCTGGGTAAATAGATACTTTAAATCCCCAGAGCCAACAAACTTCTTCAAGATTTTGTTCTAATCTTATGGAGACTGATTGTGTCTGAGCCTGAGGCATTTTCTAATTGTGAGTAATTTACCTTGGAAAGCTCAGGAGCCTGCATCCCAGTAAGGGTGGCCACTCAGAGATCCTGCAGAGAACTGCACATCCTCACCTTTCCCCTTCCTAGGAATTCCTACCCCCTCCTTTCTCCAGAAGAAGCTAAGCAATACCCCTCCTTTAAGGATTAAGCACAAAGCCCTTCTAGACCACCTGCTTTTGCCGATTACATCCTGTCACAGTTCCTTCAACCTGACCTACTGACTGTTTCTCCTAAGTTCTTAGGTAACTTCCATTTGCCATATCTTCTCTTTTTTTTGGGGGGGGAGTGGAGCTACTGGGGATTGAACCCTGGAAGTCTACCTCTGAGCTACACTTTTAGTGTCCTTTTTAAAATCTTTGAAACAAGGTCTTGCGAAATTGCTGAGGGTCTTGCTAAGCTGCTGAGGCTGGCCCCAAGCCTGTGATCTTTCTGTCTCAGCCTCCCAAGTACTGGATTACAGGTATGTGTGCCACCACACCTGTCTTGTTGCATCTTTTCCCTCTGTTTTTCCACCTGGGTTACAATTTTCCAAGTTCAGAATTCCTGTTTCTGTGCAGTATCCAATGTGATATGAAGTATACAGAGGGTATCAGTCCACAGTGAATCAGTCTGCATACAACCAGAATGGGTGGGGGATCTCTGATGAGTCGCCTCCAGCAGCCTCCACTACCTATTCAAATGACTATCAATAGTCATTTGAGGCCTCTTCCCTGTACTAGGATGGTTAGTCCTTACTCTAGTCAGCTCCCTGAAGGCAAAGACCTTAGCGCCTGTCTGCCTGATGACAACAGAGGAGAATCAATGAGAAAGCCCACCTTGGAGAAGCATTCTAGCAGAGCAAGTATTTGATCAAAGGTGTAGAAACACAAAAGTGACTAGGTCAGAAAATAAAAAGTGTTTCAGCCTTAGACTTTCAGCAAGAGAGTGGGCCCCATGGGAAGTACAATGTGACTTGCACATGTAGAATCGGGGTGGTACTCACTCAAGGAGGCAGAAGAGGGAATATCTGACCTTCAAATCTCCAGTTTGCTAGAAACCTTAATCCTAAGGTTAATATGATGGTTAATTTTGTGTGTCGAGTTATTGGACCATTGCCCGAACATTTGGCCAGAGATCCTTCTGAGCGTGTCTGTAAGGGTATTTCTGGATGAGTTGTCATTTGAATCTATGAACTGAGCAAATACGATTACCCCCTCTGAAGTAGATAGGCCACACCCTATCAACAGAATAAAAAGACAAAATGAGAGGAAACTCCTCCTGCCTGGCTGCTTGAACTGGGACATTGGTCTTTTTTGGTCTTTGGAATAGGACTGAATCATTGGTTTGTCTTGAGTCAAGAACCTCCCAGCTTTTGGACCAGAACTTACAGTACTGGATTCTCCTGATTTTCAGACCTTCAAACTCAAACTAGAAGTACAAATCAGTTTTCCTGGGTCTTCGGCTTGCTAAAACCCCACCATGGAACTTTTCAGTCTCTATAATTGTGTGAGCCGATTCCTTATAATAAATCTCTGTCTCTTTTTCTCTCTTTACATACACACACACACACACACACACACACACACACATACACACACACACACACACACTATTGGTTCTGTGTCTCCAGAGGATCATCACTAATACATCAGTATTGTCTGGTATTAGTAAATGCTATTTTCTGACTAGAAGAGATCAAGTAACAGGGAAGCTGGCTTCAGCCCCAGCTCAGTCTATCAAACAATGCCTCCAAGCCTTCCAATTGGACTCTAGAAGAGAAAATAAGTTTTGTCCCCCCCACCCTGTATTTTAACAATCTGTCCTTTGCTATTTGACAAGAACTGGTAGCTTTTCTTGTGGTCTGACTGGATCTGGAAATAACATAGTTGTTTTTGTTTAAACATAATAGCAAAGAAGAACTTGAGCTTATATGCAATTTAGCCTTATCAATGCCAGACATATTTGTTTGTGTACAATCAGCACGCCTGAGTGATGTCACAAGAGCTCTGAAAACAATACATTCTGAAGCCAGAGATGTTAGTGGGTGGGACCCTCCCAAATAATAAGCATTGTGCACAGGATGGGAAGTAGAATGAGTTATTTAGTCCAATACAACCTGCTTTAGCCCATACAGCATGTCATATGTCTCAGAAACAAGACAGAAAAGAGGAAATAAAGGAACGGGTATGGGCTACACATGGAGGAAATCATATCTTGGGATGCTCTCTCTAACAACTCAATGAATAGTTATTGAATGAATTATAACTTTGAAAATAAGTGATAAAATCACATTTGTATGTGCATGTATATGTATATTTATACATACACAGATACATAAAAACATAGCGTATTAGAGATATTATGAATTCCTGTACATAGAGAGTTGGTGTTATTTGTGGATTGCTCTGCACTGAGGTTCAGGGTTCCCTAATTGTCTTTCCTTTGCATTCAGTGGACTGCCCATGATTTCCTTCATTCTGCCTGTGCCCCATCACGTGCACACTCAAGCTACTTCCATGCATGCATGATAGTGGTAGAACCCAGTTCCATGAAACAGAAACATGCCAGTGATTGAAGAGATGAATATTAAGAAAGTAAAAATTCATAATTTGTCCTATGTGAAAATTGCAAAAAAAATTTAAGTTTTTGCACTTGTAAGGTAACAAAATTAACTACCCAAACAATCTGTATTAATTGTTGAGGTTATCTCTATTGGTAAATTTTTTATCAAATGCAGACTCTTAGGCCCTAAACCAATGATCTGATTCATCAGGTTGCAATGGAGTATTAGGGACCTGAATTTTAAACAAACAAATAAACCTAGAACATTTCTACAACATTTCAACATTTCTATGAAGACAATCTGTAGAATCATACTTTGAGACTCATTATAGCCTTGTTTCTTTTATTCCCTCTTTCATTTAGTATTGATAAAATCGAATTCTCCTAAGATAAAGGATAGAGAGACATACCTTCAAATTTGTAACCAAAAGATTTATTTTTAGAAACTCTAGTATCTAGTTCTAGATCTTCATTTGTTTACTGTAACTATGAGATGTTCCCTTAACCAATCAGGGCCTCCACTTTGTAATTTAATTGTAGGGTAATAAGAGTATCTATTATTCATAGTCCTTACATTAGTCAGGAAAATAATATTTGTATCACTGCTTTGGAATTTGTAAATTGTTACCCAAAAGAAGGAAGTGGTTCATATTATGAATTTGTGCGCTGCAATTCAAGCAAAAGAGCATTCAGTTGGTCCTCATTAACTACCCAGCACAATGGAAGGTGGAGGAATGGAGATAGAAAGAAGACTCTGCCTTTGGTTTTCTTTCTTTTCTTTCTTTCTTTCTTTCTTTCTTTCTTTCTTTCTTTCTTTCTTTCTCTTTCTCTCTCTCTCTCTCTCTCTCTCTCTCTCTCTCTCTCTCTTTCTCCCTCCCTTCCTTCCTTCCTTCCTTCTGTCTCCCTTTTTTTGGTACTGGGGATTGAACCCAGGGGCATTCTACCTCTACCACCAGGCTCCCCTTTTAATTTTTTTTTATTTTGAAACAAGGTCTCACTAAATTGCTGAGACTGGCCTCAAATCTGCTATCATCCTGTCTCAGCATCCCAAGTACTAGAATTATAGGTATGCGCCAACAACCCTAGCTCCAGCTTTGGTTCTTGAAAGGCTCCTAGGCAGTCTAGGAGCAAGACACATTAAACAGTCATAAGGTAATAGTAACAATGAATGACAAGGATTTCTAAGAAAAAATAGAGCAATAGATTATGGAAATTCATAGATTCTGCGAGAAGACATCATAAAGAAATTGAGCTGTAATGTTGACCTTCAGAAGAAGGTATAGAAGAGTCCTGATTTCCCCACATCCTCGCCAACATTTGTTGTTGTTTGACTTCTTAATGACTGCATTCTAATTGGGGTTACATGAAATCTTAGAGTAGTTTCGATTTGCATCTCCCTGATTGCTAATGATGTTGAACATTTTTTCATGTATCTATTGGCCATTTGTATCTCTTCTTTCGTGAAGTGTCTATTCATTTCAGTTACCCACTTCTTGATCGGACTATTTGTTTTCTTAGTGTAAAGTCTTTTAAGTTCTTTGTATATTGTAGATATTAGACCTCTGTAAGAGGAATAGCTTGCAAAGATCTTCTCCCATTCCATAGGCTTTCTCTTTAGGCTCTAGGTGTCCATCAACAGATGAGTGGATTACAAAATTGTAGGAAATACACACAATGGAATTCTACTCAACAATAAAGAAGAACAAAATAACATCATTTGCAAGAAAATGGAAAGGTCTGGAGAACATTATGTTAAGCGAGGTCAGTCAATCACAAAAAGAGAAGGGTCATATATTTTCATTAATATGTGCAACCTAGGGAGTAGTGGGGATACACAAGGGACTCTGGTTGATAATGGAGAACCCTCAGTGGGGCAAGGGAAGTGGTACAAGGGAAGGGGAAGGGCGAGAAAGAAGCGAATCAATGGAATTACTATCATAAACAATATGTACATGTGAAAATATACGAACATCATTCTCGGTACTTCATATGGGTGGGGGGAGGTGGGGGGACACTAAGAGCAGTGTGCATGTATATTGACATCAAATTGATATTCATTGTGATGTAAGACTCCAATGAACCAATAAAAGCACGTTAAAAAAAAGAAGGTGGATGTATTGCTAGATAGAGTGTGACAATGTAAGCATTACAGGCTAAAAAGACAGTAAAAAGACAAAAGAGAAGCTGGGCATGGTGGCACATGCCTGTAATCCCAGTATTTGGTAGGATGAGAACAGAGGATCACATGTTTGAGGCCAGCCTCAGCAGCATAGTGAGACTGTCAGCAACCTAGTGAGACCCTGTTTCAAAACAAAAAATAAAAAGACTTGGGGTATAACTTGGAGGTAGATGCCCCTGAGTTCAATCCCCGGTACCAAAAAGAAAAAAAAAAAAAAGAAAAAGAGAAAGGCACGAAGCATAGACACAGGAGTTAGCACCTTAGGAACAGTGGAAAGGGACAAGAAACCACAGGGGATATATTTTGAATTTATAAAATCGGAAAGTTCATCCTGCTTAATTCTTAACTTGAATAGATTTTGTTCCTACACTAGTCTATAAAGCCTCTGTGTTTGTTTGACAGATCAACATGCTAAACGTACCAATCGATAGATATAAATCTCCTCAGTGGCAGCAGTTATAGCGATATAACACGCCATCCAGGGAAACCCTCTCATAAAGACTGAGTTAAGTACCACCCCATTATCAGCATGGATTTATTGACCTATTGATATGTTTAAAAGGTCTCTATTGTAAAATTAGTGAATATGTAAGAAGTATTAACTTAAAGGAAAGTACAAACAGATTTAAAAGAAAATCTGTTCTTGTTATTGGATTCATAGACTTCTTTTCCAACATGTCACATTTTTTTCTGGTAAATTTATTTTTATTATCTCTAAACTTTTTTTAATATAATTTTCTACCAAAAACAAAAAAATCCATTCAGAGTTCCTAAATACCCTTTGTACTTGTCTGTACTTTACACAAGAGCACAGAGGGATATTTTTTCCTACTTTGAGCATTATGATTTAATAGACTTTTTAAATAGAATGTCAAAAACAAAAGAATAATTTTGGTACAATGGCATGAGAACTAAATGTATGGATTGATCCTCTGATAGCCTGTTTACTCTCCATATCTCTCTTATGTACTTGTTAAGTGGTTCATGTAATTGGCCAGAGTGTCAGAGACTTGAGTTCGCTACTTATCAAATGGAATTGGCAGGAAGCTCTCAGCTCTCCTGCCTCAACGCTCCAAATACCTAGAGTTACAAAAGTACATTGATGACTATTTCAGAATCTGTCTTTATTTCTCAAAAGAGAAAGCAAATTTATACTGACTGTTTGAAGGATGTAAGGCACGACATTATCTACTACAGAGGACCCACAAAAGAGGCAGATGTCACTAGGGACTTGGCATCTTGCTTACAAAATGCAAAGTGAACTGGTTCTTTTTCAGTCTTAACACATGAATTTCCAGCAAACAAAGGGGTTGTGAAAAGAAAGAAGATTGGATAAGAGAAAAGAGCTATAGGCTCATGTTAGGAAATTGTGGCTCAAGCGTTGAATCCTTGAATCCATTACATTTTTTCTGCCTTGTCAACATGGGTAGAATGAAGTGCCTGTATCAGCATGGATGTCCAAGGTCCTGTTATTTGAAGGTCCAAAGTAAATTGAACACTGTGACTGTGCTGGCTCTTAAGCTATTGTCCCTTATCTCAAATCCCATCTCCCTACCCTTCTTGGTGTCTCTTGCTATCCCCCATCCTTCTCCCCCAGGACTTCTTACTCTGACTGCAATATGTAGTTCCAGTAATAGTATATTCCAACTTCTATGTTTTTATCTCCATTCCTAGGACCAGCCCCACTGAGACTCCTCATAGCTTCTAGCATGCTCCTCAGAGGTCTGTCTCGGCTCTGGTGGGGCCATTCTTGCGTGTTGAGGCAGCAGCTAGGCAGTGTCCGCTCCTCAGCAGTCTGGTTCTCATTCTGCAAGCTCCTCCCATTGATTAGGCTCCTGCATCCTGGAACATTTTTCCCAGGATCTAGAAGTAGAACCTGTTTCTTAAAGGGCTATTTTATGTTATCTCTGTATCCCCTTTCTGTCTTTTCAATTCTCCAGTATTTCTCTAATTAACTTGCTGTATTTCATTCTATTTGTGAAAATAACTGCTCTGCCTTCTGCCTGGATCTTGATAGAGTCAATGCCTGAAAACAAATCTTAACACTTATAATATGAAAAAATATGTCAAACTACCTATATATCTTCTTTTCCAGGATTCTGAGACTCCTTCTTCTTCATGGGCATTTTTTCTATATGATGTTGTTTGAGCTAAGGCCCCTTCTCTTCCTTCATGGACATTTTATATAGATCTGTGCTATAGCAGACTATCCATTGGTAGAGTTATCACAGTACAAGATGCTTTGGCACCATGAAGCAGGTCAAATAGTCTTAGTTTAAGGACTTATAATAAGTTGACTCATAATCACTGTCAAATCAGGTCCAATTTGAGCCTTACTCTCTTTTCTGCTTATCAGTGTTAGGGTGTGTGGATTAGAGTTGTTTTCCTGTGGGCTGACGTTTGTGGGCAAAACTAGCCAGGTGGCCATTATATCTACACGCAGGAATTAATGTGCAACAGTCAGTGAACTAGCCTTACTGCAAAACAAAAGCCTTCTGAAATAATTGGCTTCTTGCTGCAGCCATGCCACACAGATAGACTGGTAGTCATGTGGGAATTGGTAAGCTTGGGGACATAGGCGGTCCCCTCCTAGTGTGACGTTATTCATGTGCAATGAACCTTCTGTTTCAAATGTTGGGTGATAGTTCAGGAAGATAATGGCCTCTGCCCAGGATCTGAATTCCTGGAGGACAAGAAGCACTGGGACTTCATTATAAGTTGGTCCTCTTGTAAGTTGCTATATCACGGAATTGAAAAATGTTCTACGCAATTGACAGGGGGTTTAGTTCATAGCTCAAGTCCATGTTGGAAAAACACCCCAACTTGATTCATTCATGCAGATGGTTTGTAATGGATATGAAATATGTCTTATACATTTAATTATGTTGGTTCATTTTCAGGAGTTTCCTTTAAAAACTAGAAGGGACATAAAATCATTTTTATATCACATGTCCAAATATTAAATTCAGAGAACATGGATGACTGAATTATTGGCATCATTAAAACCTTCTTGAATATAAAAGTCTTGTTAGGGAGACAATACTAAACCATAGAAACTTCAATCATGGTTTAAATATGACTAAGTATTAGATAACACTGGGGGACCTCAAAGAAGAAACCCTTAATATTTGCTTTCATGGGCGGGTAACCCTGGATGGGGCGGCATAGATGGAAACTGACAACTGCCCAATAGGTTCTAACTAGTTTTCTAGGTGCTCGATATACGGTATCATATTTGTCTTTTTCCTAGGTTAGCCCAAATTTATTTATCCTCTTCTGACAAAAACACAGTCTTGAATCATGCCTTTAGAATTCAAATTGGGGTTGCAGAGACTTAGTTTTATAAAATTACATTAAGGTTTTAACTGAAACAAAAAAGAAGAATGCATGATCCAAGAATTACCAAAGTGGCTCAGATTTAAAATGTTGATTTTTTGGTAAGAATTTCTTGAAAAAAAGACTTTTACAATCTTTAAAGAAAAAAGTCTCTAAAATACCATATTTAGCCAGGTGTAAGTGGCACACTCTTATAATCCCAGTACTTGGGAGGCTGAGACAGGAGGATGGCAGATTTGAGGCCAGCCTCAGCAACTTAACGAGACCCTGTTTCAACATAAAAATTAAAATAGGTTTGGGGATGTAGCTTGAAGGTAGAATGCCCCTGGGTTCAATCCCCAATACTGCAAAACAAAACAAAAACAAACAAACAACAATGAAACCATATTCCTTGCTGCTTTGTATTACAATTTATTTCTCCTACATTATATTTTCTTCCTAGAGTTAAAATAAAGATATCTGAGGTCATCTTTTTCAGCCTCTCTTTCTGTGAATATTTGGCCATTCGTTGAAAAATCATTTAGGATCTACTTCAGCCCTATCCTATACCAATAAAGCAAATGATCAACCTACCTTAATTTTGCTTTCACAATTACAATATCTTACCTTCCTATTTATTAAAGAATTTCACTGGAATGCAGTGATGAATTTTCCCTAAAACTCTCTTTCTTCAAAATGATCATCCAGTCTTTTTTAGTTCTTTAACCTGCTATGATTGGAGATAGCATAGATTCCCTCTTTTACCTGCTACCCTTTGTGCCCATCCCAGGATTTCCCTCTGTATTCTGCTTTGCAGACTCTGGGTCTCTAATTTGTTCAGGCTGGGGTAGGCAGACTCATTTATTGATCCTCTTAGATAAATATCTGCATTTTTAATATATTCATGTTAATTTGACCAATTACACAAAAGTTAGTAATGTTACTTTCTGAGTAACAATTTTTTAACAGAATCTGTCTTTTACAGATAACACTACAACTTAAAGTTCAATAATAGGTGTTTTGCACTTCAGCATGTGAAGAAATTTTATTATTGGAAATTTTATTAAGAACTTTGTCAGCCCAGAAATACCATCTCAAATCTCCATGTATTGATGTAAAAAAAAATAATTTACCTATGTACAGGTCCACAATTGGAACCTCATTCATTCTTTACCCTTTTTATGCATAGCAAATGGGTCTATGTGTTTAATTTGCTTAATTTTAGTACTAGAAAGTACATATACATGAAAGAAAAATTTTATTCAGAGATCGATCATAGTATCTGAAACCTGTGGTAAATTGGTGTTCCTAGAACTGGTGTTGAGAAGGGACATTTTAGAAAGCACTACAGTGGTGGATTCTTTAATATGAATTCTTTTAATTCCAGGGAAGAGTAGAGAGCTTTTGTAATATTAAAGAGGGTGGGTTTGAGCTGGATCATAGGGTTCTATGTCCCACCCAAACCTGAACTGGAATCATTCCAGATAGATGGAGGACTACTAATTAATCTGCTAATTGATTTGGTCAAAAGATTTCAGGTTAAGTGAGGATCATTTTTATATTCATCAAATACACTTCCTATGGCTTAGGAAACTCTAAAATACATTCCTTATAGAAGCCAAATAAGGGCATGAGTTTTTTGCTTTCATATGCAGTTTATACATATTACTAACAGCTTTAACTAAGCAATGGAATAACTAGCTTATGCATATTACTAACAGCTTTAACTAAGCAATAGAATAACTATATAAAGTTTTATGTAAACCTCATAATCCTTAACAAAGATTAGAGCATATGAATGAATGTGTTTTCTCTTTCTCTCTCTCTGACTCTATCCGTAGATGACCTGAGTAAAGCACCAAGTTATCCTGACATTTCACTTATCTTTCTACTCATTTTCTTTGCCAGAAAGAGATTTGCCACACTTTCAAGCAACAAAACACAAAATCATCTCATCCTCCTGTTTCTTGCAGCATCCCTGGGGGAAATGTGTGAAAGTGGTCAAATGCTTGAGCTTCTTCAGCTGATGAGAGAAAGGAAAAACGAAATGGCTCTTTCAGATGCCAGGGATTATATGAAACCCTCTGACTACTACTATGTTACAGAGAATTATGGGAAAGTGAGGTGCATACAAAGCCACACGAATGGGAAATTTGACATGTGTCAATAAGAATTCTAAAACCAAAAACATCTATGCATTTTATAAAGTTTGAGAGTGATTGCTGCTGTTTATTTTTCATCTTTATGAAATTTTACCTTATATATCATTCAATAGTCTTACACAATACCATCAATGAAATTAATGTGGTAAATATTCTTTAGTAGAGAAAAACAGACAACAAATGCATCACATATCTGCACACTGCTACTTTAAAAACTTTAAAATAGTGTTGAAGATACTATAATAACATTATAGCCATCAGAAAATTCAAGTATTTTTTAATTCATACAAGTCTTTTTTTAACGTGCTTTTATTGGTGCATTGGAGTCTTACATCACAATGAATATCAATCTGATGTTAACATAAATGCACACAGCTCTTAGTGTCCCCCCCGCCTCCTCCCACCCATATGAAGTACCAAGAATGATGTTGGTTTATTCTCACCTGTACATATAGTTTATGATAGTAATTCCACTGATTCGCTTCTTTCTTGCCCTTCCCCTTCCCTTGTACCACTTCCCTTGCCCCACTGAGGGTTCTCCATTATCAACCAGAGTCCCTTGTGTGTCCCCACTACTCCCCAGGTTGCACATATTAATGAAAACATATGACCCTTCTCTTTCTATGATTGACTGGCCTCGCTTAACATAATGTTCTCCAGATCCTTCCACTTTCTTGCAAATGATGTTATTTTGTTCTTCTTTATTGCTGAGTAGAATTCCATTGTGTGTATGTATTGGACCGGGTTCACTAGATTAACAGAATTCACAGAATAAGTATATTTGAGAAAGGGATTTATAGATGGGCTTACAGTTTGAAGCAATGTAGTCCCAAGTTCTGACTGCACGTGAAGAGTCAGAGGAACCAGTAGCTGGTGGAGTGGTCTAAGAGCTGGAGTCTTAGGATCAGAGCAACCACTAATTCAGTCCCAGTCCAAGATGTGAAGATCAGGAAGCTCTTCAGAGAAACAATGGTGAAGTTTCAGTTCGAAGGGCTGGAGGCCGAAGATATCAGATGAGAGCAGAAAATCAAGAAGCTCTTCAGAGAAACGGCGAAGTTCCAATTCTATGAGCCGGAGGCTGACGGTATCGGGGGGGGCAGATGCATTTTCTTAGGAAAGAGTCGCGCATTGCTCTACGCGGCTTCTCCCTCTTTTATCTAAGTGCTGCACCTATCAGAATCCTGCTGCCTACATTCAGGGCAGGCTTTCTGTTTAATCTGCTGTTACACACCCAAAGTCACATGATCTTGGGTGTGTCATGATCAGGTCAAGTTGACAAACTAGATTGACTATCACAGTGTACTTCCCACAATTTTGTAATCCACTCATCTGTTGATGGACACCTAGGTTGGTTCCATAATTTGGCCACTGTGAATTGTGCTGCTATGAACATGGGTATGCATATATTACTGTAGTTTTCTGGTTTCAATCCCTTTGGTATGATACCCAGTAGTGATATAGCCAGATCATATGGTGGATCCATTCCCAGTTTTCTGAGGAATATCCACACTGATCTCCACAGTGGTTGAACTAGTTTGCAATCCCACCAACAGTGTAGAAGAGTCCTGATTTCCCCA